>JAWNPL010000068.1:0-247500 GCA_035047545.1 Drosophila paranaensis | reverse complement strand
GGGTCCCGACTAGGAGATACCCTAAACCCCGCGCTATCTGCGTTAAAATACTGCATAATTAGCATTTCGTATAAACGCACAGAAAACTAAATTCAATTCATTTTCAATTGTTTAGCCAATAGCGCCATCTATGGTTCGATTGAATAGCGCCATCCATGTTTCGATCCAACTGAGCAGCTGATAATTCGCAAATCATAGCGCCATCTATTGGAAATATGTACACTAAAACTTGCGGGTTTTAGAAGTTGCTAGATGCACGCAGCTCAATGTGTATGTGTGTATGTGTGCACATGTATAGGAAAACAGTTTGCTTTGCGTTGCTGGTCACGTGTTTGGCCGATTGGCCAAACGTTTTGTTTAATAACTTCTGCGCGAATTAATGGATTTGAATGAAATTTTCAGCTTATGTTCAACATATTTTATTACATTTTTTCAAATTTTTAAAAATGCAAACGCATTCATTTATTGGCGTTGAGTGCACCTAACCTCAATTTAAATATTTGGGGAAATTTGGAGCCGGTATCCAAAATTTAACAAAAATCAAAAATAAATAAAATAAATATAAAACTAACAAAAAAAATTTGGGGTCTCTAGCTATAAAGACGTGGGAGATACAATTTAATAACTTCATTCTGATAACGTTTTTAATCGATAACATTAAAACGATAGTTGTTATCGTTTTTTTGAAACAAACTTGATCTGCGCACTGTATGCAGGGATCTACATAAAAAATTTCAAGTCTCTAGCTCTTATAGGTTCTGAGAACGACGCGTTCACACATACGGACGGACGGACGGACGGACGGACGGACGGCCGGACAGACGGACAGGGCTAAATCGACTCGGCTTCTCTCCCTGATCAAAAATATATATACTTTATGGGGTCTGCCACGCCTCCTTCTGCCTGTTACATACATTTCAACAAAAACATTATACCCTGATTTTCCCATTTTCAATGGGTTCAGGGTAAAAAATTATGATTGACGAATTTATGAGTTACTTTTCGGAATTCAAATGAATTTATTGGTTGTATCTAATTGTTCGCCATTGCTCACTTTGGCCAAGAATTATGTATGAAAAATGTATCTCCCAATGACAATTTTAGCAGATTATCATCCTGTACCATCTCCTATCCATACATCGGAGAATTTAAAATTGATACACACCACTTCAATGTTATTATTGTTATCAATAAAACAAAGTTGATTCACGTCTTAAATGATATTTGATTGATTTACAAAATATAAACACGCGAATTTTAATCTGGCGCTTAAGTACAATCGAGTATAGACAACAATTCTGCAGTTTTGACAGGGCCAGAGGTAGATCTGATTAGAATTCATCGCGCAATCTATACATACTATATATATATATATATATATATATATATATATATATATATATATATATATATATATATATATATATATATATATATTCTACATGTATATCAATATGTAAGGAGGCTTCATAAATGTTAAAAAAAAAAACTCGAGTGCTGTGCACTTATGTTTCATGTAAGAAGCACTCTAGACTGGGGTGGATCATAAACATATTTGCAAACCATACACATACAGATCGCTGCCAGCCGATAACGCAGTATTGTCATATGGAAGACATTGGAAAGTTACCCAAGTCAAATCAATCAACGCAATCAGCGACATTTAACACAAATCAAAACAAATTGCCGAAAATAAAAAAAATGTATTCCAACTTTTTGGTAGATGCAAACATTTTTCTTTATTTTTATTGACTAGCATGTGACGGGCAGGGCTTTATTATGCCAGACAGAACGTTTGGCAGGGTTTGGTCATGACGAATCACTCACGATGAAACAGGTATTTAATACGTCCTTAAGAACCGCACATGCACTTGACCAGCTGGGCAAAAAGCAAACGAACTGCCTTCAAAAGGCAAAGCACAACACAAAGAGAAGGCGAAACTGAAAACTGAAAACAACAAATCCGCTAGCGCTAAATAGGTTTGTTAATGCGCTGTATACGAAATACCCTCATTTCGAGTTTAATGAAAAAATGCAATTTGATGCTGACGATTTATAGAAGTTTAGTGCATCTTCGAAGAGGAGCATAAACGTAAAAGTTATGTATGCAAATCTATTTAGCTATATTAAAATATATATTCCATAATAGATAAATATCTCTAAATACAGAAAAGGTTCGTATTTCATATATTTTATGAATAAAATGTAAAAACAGTATGTATTGCTGAATAAATACTGTTTACAAATCAAAGATATCAAATATATATATATATCACAAAATATCTAACATTCTACATCATACTTCAATGGTGGAATATTTGGTTATATTATAACAAAGTTGCATATTTAGCATATATATACATAGTTTGTAAGTATAATAGAAACAGAAATTTTTAGCTAAAAGATTTTCTCCCAATAAGGGCGCAATAAACTTAGTAGCTGGTGTTCTGAGTTTCAATACTCGCCGAAAATTGACAATAATCAAATCGATAATAATTTACTATATAGATGTACCGAGTGCTTCGACTACTCTTACGAACTTGCATAACAAATATTGCAATATATATAGTATCAAAGAGAACTGGGAACTCGTTTGAATTCGACGGACAAGTGAGGGTTTTCAATGGGAATCACCGACACCCGCAGCCGCTCCCTCCGATTGTCGGATATTATCTACCGACTCGACAGACCCCGTTTTGGCTGATTTGTTTGAGCTACTCTGTGTGTACGAATAAATTATGGCTTTCGCATATTTATGAGCAGTCGACGAACCTCTGAACGCGTCCAAGTCTCCCGATGTGTTTGTATGCTCGTTGTGTGGAGTGGCAAAGCGATGATGCATGTAATTGAGGAGCGAAACGTAATTTCTCGAGCCAAACTGAACTTGATTCAATTAACAGCGAATGAACGAGCTTGAGTTTCGGGCCAGTCTTAACCGGAGTGAACCCAAAAACAAGCATATTCTCAGCTGAATAATCAATGAAGTCAGAGCATTCACCTAAGATGTAGTCAGTCTCACTACAAAAATAGCCTTAACTTATTCCCATCACTATCATCCAATATATCTTATATCGCAAAAAAATAAAAGCACTTCCAGCTGCATTGAATGGGCTATCGGATGCACCAGACAATTAAAACTAAACAAATAATAACTTGTACCCATAACTTAATAGATAACAGGCAAGTATTCAATCAACAGGGTTGTCTCAATTAACCGGCCAGCATAACAGCCACATTTAATAAAACTGCACTCAGATCGCACATATCGAGATCTTTCTTATTTCAACTTGAAAACTTTCCCAAAAAACATGTCATTGCACGCATGCGCGCCGTGCGTCACGTTTGTAAACAAATAATCTTAGCAAAACAAACAACAGAAACGAGATTTGAGTGTAAGTGCATGAAGTCTGAATACCCTTACTGGATAACTATACACATGTGCATACACACAAATATATGTACATATATGTAATATGGTTAGTTAATTCATTTTTTAAAAGTAAGTGTCTAAAGTTAATATACATGCAAATAAATAAATAAATATACACACATATATATAAATGATGTTATTAAAAGGTTTGTTACAAAATTAAAGTATCACTAAGGCTAAGCTAGCCATTTGCTTACCATTCTCTTCCGTGTAGCCCCAGTGATGGCTCATGGTTGATTAGATCTTTGGTCTCTTGCAGAGTATTGAACTTTAGGGAATAAAATAAAAATACTTTCGATCTTGTACTCGCGGTCGCTGGCGCGCGTTTGATTTTTTGTTACGAATGCAATGAAACTTTTTATAAAGACCCGACGAACTGGGCAAGTGTTACTGTTACGGTTGTTGTTACGGTTCGCCAAGGGGTGCACGTCTGCTTAGCTAGTCCGCTAACTGTAGACTGTTTGACTCGCAGCGCGCCGTCGACTTCGAAGCCAACTCAAAAGAAGGCACATGGAAAAATGAAAAAAAAAAAACACGCACGTCTAACCGGACTGTAATGCCGAGCGAGAGAGAATGGGAGAAAAATGCGCACTCTAAGTACACGAGCGAGAGAGCGAACGAGAGAGAGAAAGCCTAAAGAGAGCGTGTCAATTGAGCAATTAAATTAGACTTCTGTGTGTTTAGCTGGGCTCACGCAACGCTGCGGCGTGCAAGGGGAGAGAAGGAAACGCACGTTGACAGTTCTAAATCAGACTCAGCACCATGTAGTATTTACATTAATTGCATTTTGGCGGCATTTACGCAACGCTGTTATGTGGCCCTTATAGTTAAATGGGTGTTGATCGACGATGACTGTTAAGTTGATGTTACTGTTGCCTCCATCTGTGGTGGGCTATTTGACATAATGCTATCTGTTTCTATATTTTAGCTACAAATTATGTTGCAGACGCACTGTATGTACACATATGTATGTATACGCCTGCATGCAGAGCAAATTGTCGCCTTAATTTCTTGTTGAACTTTAGTACATTGTTTTTGCTGTTGTAGTACAAAGCCTGCACATGATCGGGTGCCACACTCACACACATAAGTCACAATTTAAGATCAACAGTTTTTTATAAGTTGTTTTTGTTTTTATACCCTGAAGCCATTGAAAATGGGAAATCAGGGTATAATGTTTTTTTTAAATGTATGTAACAGGCAAAAGGAGGCGTGGCAGACCTCATAAAGCAGATCAGCTCGATGAGCCGAGTCGATTTAGCCATGTCCGCCTGTCTGTCTGTTTTGTATGTAGGTTCCTGTATAGAACGAAAAGATGCAGTTTTAATGTTATTGTTATTAAATTATATCTCCCAAGTGTTTGAAAGTAGAGCCCCCAATTTTCATTTGTTAGTTTTATGTATATTTTATGCAATTTTGATTTTTGATCAATTTTGGATACCGGCTCCAAATTACCCCAAAAATTTTAAATAATGATAGTTGCAAATAACCTAATTCTGCAGTATTTTAGAAAACGGAGATCGCTCAGGGTATCTCCTATTCGGAACGCCCGACTCGAGTTTTGTTACTTGTTTTTTTTTTTTGCTCATAAGTATTGAACCACAGCTCGTGGATAAATTTGATGTGGGGCAGCTTGCGATGCTTGTTTTTGGGGGCTTCGGTTGTTGTGGCTCAATTTTCATCAAGAACAACCTCATTTCATTATAACACGTTGCCCAGTGCCAGTTTACCGAGTTAACCCAAATTTGCAAACTAATTTTCACATATTTTTTGCTTTAGCTCAAATATAATAGAATAGTTCCTAAAACGATTGTCGTAATATCAGCTAGAACTAGATTTGCGCCCGTCCCACGCTGCGTATGAGCAATGTTAGGACAGTTTTTGAATTACAAATGTAGACACGGTTTTCATATTTGCACTTTGCACAGTTTTTTTATCTACTCACGTGCACGCCAAGCGGCAAACTTTAAATACATTTCCGTAATTGCAATTGCACAACGAGTTTGCAGCATTAACCAGAACTACAAATGGAAGGGGGGGAATGTGAAACGAGCTGCATGTGCTATCCAGATTTAGCTATATGCGCCAGCCCTTACTTACTCAAGGTCAAATACGTTCATACGTAAATTAAGAGAAAGAGAACAAGGGCGAGCGATAGAGAGAAAGAATAACTATAATGAGTGCCACAGACCAGCTGGACTCGACAGTGATCAGCTCAGATAAAATATAAATATATGTAGAGCTAAGCTCAAGATGACTATTAAGATGAAGACTATTTAAGCTCTATATAGTTTAGGGTATGTGGTGAACCGATCTTAGCTCTTGCACGCATTTCTAGTTGAGCTGAGAAGAGAATTGAAATCAAGACATATTTCGCCATTAAAACAAAAGTTCATGGTCGCATTTTTAATGTTTTCTTTGTACTGTGTTTTGCTGTGTTTTGTCAACTAATCTTTTAGCCTGATAAAGAAAACAAAACACAGGCGACTGCTTTATTGGTCTAGCCAATTTTCCGCACTACTGTATTATTTTATTTATTTGACTTGTAGACACGAGCACAGCTTGGCGACTTCTTAGAGCAACGACATTTGTTACTACCTTTTAAATCTTTTTTCAGCAGTTATCATAGAATAGCGTTTGGCGAAGGCTGGCCAAATAATACAAAAATAATAAAATAGAGAAGGCGTAAGATAATTACTTATTAGTTTAACAAAACATAGCCTTTACTGCTCAGATATGAACTAATTTGGTTATAATTAAAGAAATTATTGTAAATATGCATTTCTTTTTTTCCTAGCTACTCAACTCTATATAACTATCAAATTACAGTTGTCTTCTGTTTGTTTATTATTAAATTAAGCGTTTCAAAAATAAGCGTACGTTTGCAATTAACACTTATCGAGATCTTCTGATCTCAATAGATTCAAGTTCGTTCGAGGCGTCTCATCGCCCCATCGAGAGAGATAGCGCGATCAAGTTTCCATTAAAATTGACTTATAAACAAGATTCATTAACATATCCCTTCGAATTCGTAAATCACACACTCCAAATATATTTGTTGCTGAGTCTCCTTCTTATCGTCAAAACTTTCCTTTGCACGCTTCTCTCTGCTGGTTCTTCCATTTAGCGACAAATAATATTTGTGTTTGCGGCACGTGGACAAAGCCAGTTGACAGTGATTTAAGAATCAATTTGAGCTACTGAAACAAAAAGTACTCAGAATATATCGATATATACAAATGTTTAAATGGATATTCATTCTTTGGTTTATTAACCAAATTTGCTGATTAACAATAGTTTTCTTGGTATTCTTAATAATATTGTTTATTTCTACATATACTATATATTATAATAAACTCAAAGCACACATAATAAACTAGCACATCGTAAAATTGCTATAAATCGATGCCAAACATCAGCAGACTTAAGTGATCGACTAATACATACTCGGTGTTCACTAAAATCGAAGATATAGTTTGCTCACACGTTTTTTTCAACCACAAAGTTTGTCAACCTTAAGCGCCAAAGAAATACTAATCATACTTCAATCTCAATTCATATATGATGTGTGCAATATTTCATTGCTTTAAGATTGGTATATCAGGAAAAAGGGTTATTAAAATAAGATTACAACTGTCTTCAATCAAATTACTCTTTAATTATAAGTTATAAATCTTAGAATCTCGGGTATAAATATTAATTCAATTTTTTTTGAGTACGCTTGATAATTTAACTTCGAAAGTTTAGAAGATTTGATTTTTGAATAAAAATAGATCTGAAAGCCAATTATTTTATTAAATTTTTTAAAAAGATGTATGTATTTATATCACAATATGTTAATCTGAGCTGCAGCTGTTAGTTAACCCCAAACAGTTTAGCCCAAAAGCACGCAATGAATTTATATTTATACCCTGAACCCATTGAAAATGGGAAAATCAGGGTATAATGTTTTTGTTGGAGGGCGTATGTATGTAACAGGCAGAAGGAGGCGTGGCAGACCCCATAAAGTATATATATTCTTGATCAGGATGACAAGACGAGTTGATATAGCCATGTCCGTCTGTCCGTCTGTCTGTCCGTATGTATGAACGCGTCGTTCTCAGAACCTATAAGAGCTAGAGACTTGAAATTTTTATGTAGGTCCGTGAATAGCACGAAATGATCGAGTTTGTTAAAAAAAGTCGATACCTATTTTAATTTTATTGTTATCGATTAAAAACATTATCGAATGTTAGTTATAAAATTATATCTCCCACGTCTTTATAGCTAGAGACCCCAAATTTTTTTGTAAGTTTTATATTTATTTTCTCTAATTTTGATTTTTGTTAAATTTTGGATACCGGCTCCAAATTTCCCCAAATATTTAAATTGAGGTTAGTTGCACTCAAAAGCCAGTAAATGAATGGGTTTACATTTTTAAAAATTGGAAAAAATGTAATAAAATATGTTGAACATAAGCTGAAAATTTCATTCAAATCCATTATTTCGCGCAGAAGTTATTAAACAAAACGTTTGGCCAATCGGCCAAACACGTGACCAGCAACGCAAAGCAAACTGTTTTCCTATACATGTGCACACATACACATACACATTGAGCTGCGTGCATCTAGCAACTTCTAAAACCCGCAAGTTTTAGTGTACATATTTCCAATAGATGGCGCTATGATTTGCGAATTATCAGCTGCTCAGTTGGATCGAAACTTGGATGGCGCTATTCAATCGAACCATAGATGGCGCTATTGGCTTAACAATTGAAAATGAATTGAATTTAGTTTTCTGTGCGTTTATACGAAATGCTAATTATGCAGTATTTTAACGCAGATAGCGCGGGGTTGAGGGTATCTCCTAGTCGGGACCCCCGACTAGAGTTTTCTTACTTGTTTATGTTAGTCTTCGTGTCTCTGATGAGTCTTTGCCTGAAACTCAAGGCGAATTTCAAATTTAAGATCCTACGCCTGCAAATGAAATGATCCGTAAAGAGTCTGAGTACTCCGTGTAATCTGAAAATAAAAATATACATATACATATGTATAATGCAATAAATGTAGTATAACAAATAGCAAAAAATAACTTTCTATTCGAATATTGACCATATCTTCATAAAGATATAAAATCATAAGAGCCAACTACTCAAGACTGCATAAAAAGCGTGGAAAGCGCAAGAATAATTTTTATGTTCTTTGGCAATATTGCCAAAGTAATCACTGCTCATAAGTATAGATTATGTTATGGCAGTATATAACATATGTTAGAAAAAAAAACTATTTAAAGTTGTTTGTCCTCAAGAGTGGGTAGAAACTTAAACAGCCGATCAAATTTTGTAGTGTTAGTTAGCTGCTTGACAGTCTTAGTGCACAACAATTGAGTATATCCATATCTCTAAGGGGTTTCAAAGGCAAACGTCGCATTAGTATCATAACAACTGAAAAATGGGATCGTCTAATGGCATTTACACAAATATAAACATTTACACAATAGCTTATTACTTTTGGGCTGTTGATACAATCAGCTTGTATTAAAGTTTCTTAAATCACCTTTCGGAACTAAGACCTATTTTTGGTCAGATGACATCTAGATTCTCCATATTATACAATAATAAACCAATTTGAAAGTTCAGGTTATTAAAGAAGTATTCTTCTATCTTTTACGTTAATATGTAAGATTTGCGGATTTAATCTAATCTTAATCGAATTATACATATAATTTAAGTATGATATTTATTGGTGTAATAAATTTATTTGAAATACATAGTCGAATTGAATTATAACTAGCAATATACAGGCTAAAATAAAGCATGTGATTTATTATTATTTATAATAATAATTAGATAATAGATAATTTTTTATAATAAATGAATGGATTCCCACGAACGTTTTCCAGAAATGAAGATGTACGGTAGGTTACATAACGGTAGGCATATAACCCAATATACTCACAAACGTATACTCAAGCCTTAAACACTGAAGCGCGCGTGTTTGTGTGTGTGCTTGTAAACATGATAAAAAACAACAACACTTTGTTTAAACCTAAGCATAAACATTACAATATATATATATATATATATATATATATATATATATATATATATATATATATATATATAAATAATTTTTTTTTTTTAATAAATATAATCAAAATATTAACTCTGCTTACGGAGGAGGATGAGAATCAATAAAGGACAATAAACTAAAAAACAATAACAATGCCAGGATATTAGATAAATAAAAGGCTGCACCTTGGGCCACATGGCCATGGTCAACGTAGCTGTGGTCGTCGCTTCGTTAAGTGCATACTTGACTATTTAACATTCACATTCATAATATTGAATACTGGACCGATGCGCATAAATACACGTCTAAGGACACTTCGAAGTTCGGGTTTGAGGTCAAAGCACATCATCTCACATAGCAGGCTATAGTAGTTGGACACATGAGTGGCAAACTAGAAAATTAAAATAAATGGAAATTTACATCGGTCTTTTAATATTAATTTATCCTAACTCACCCTTGTATCGGACATCTTAAGCAGGCGTGTCAAGATGAGAAGCAGCAGAGATGTCCATGCATCCCGATGCGCCTCGCTCTGCAGGCTTAGATAATAGGCCAACGCCTCCTTGCTGACTTGCACTAGCTCCAGCTCAATGCCGGGCCAATCGCTGCGTCGATTCTCATCGCTATACATTTTGAAAAAGATGCGTAAAACGCAGGCTAGCGAGGCAGTCTCCTGCTTCAGCAAATTGGGCTTTACAGTTCCCTTGAATCCCGCACGCCATAACATATTGCGTTGATCCTGATCGGCATTGAAGCGTTTGGCAAAGCGATGCGATTGCATAAGGCACTCTGCGAGCGTTAAGAGCTGTCGCGTACGCAAATAGCCATACATTCCCTGTTCCTCTCGTTGGCAATCATGCTGCAGCTGCTGCTGCTGCGTATGGCGACCTGTCAAATCTGCAGCTGCCTGTGCCAGCGTTTCAGCATCCTCCTTCCGAGAGGTGGCCGGAAAGAAGACTATATTGTCCATGGTCTGTATCAGCTCCAATTGCACCACACACTTAATATGCAGACCTTCGAAATGATTGTGCGCTTCTAATGGGGTGGAATGTACTGTGCTAGAGGCGCGACGTGGCAATTGATGTTGTTGCTGTAGTTGTTGCTCATTGCTCTTGGTGGGACGCCAGCTGAGAAGATCCTTGGGAAGCGTTGCATTAAATATGTCAAGGATGCATTGGCACGTCTTGTCCCATGTAACCTCATTAAACTTGAAACCATTCGAGATGACCAAATTCTCTAGACAATTGGTGCCAGAGCGAGCAAGCTGCTCATTATTTTGTTGAACGCACCAATGTAGCTGAGCGAACAACTCTTCCAGCAGTAGATGACCAAGCACATCGAAATATTGGGTGAATACGTCAATAATTGCGTACAGAGCATGATTGCAGGTGGTTGTCATCCACTCGGACTTTTCGGTGACATGCTCCGGCAGTTTCATGTTGTCAAAGATGCGAAAAATCACATTAAATAAATCCTTCCACCAATTTGGCTTGAAGCTATCACCGTGTGTCTTCACTATCTCAAAGAGAACGGTCAGACCACGTGTGCGGACATCCAATTTACAGCGATTGACCACACAGGAGAGAGAGAAGAGCATGGGAAACCAACCGCGTACCCAAACCCGATCCTCCTCCGCCACAGAGGCATCATTTTCCATGCCCGCGTGCTCCGCGAACAGCTGTGGTGCATCATGAACACACTGAGCACAGTTTCGCACTAGCCGTATGGCCTCCATGCTGGTGTCAGGGAACCGTGCATTGCACGCGAACTCAGACAGGCACTTGACAGCATCCTGAAAGGAGTCCACCATAACAGCGAATTGTCGTCGATAAAGGTCACCAATAATTTTCCCTGTGGTCTGAAATGCCAGCTCAACAATTGGTTCCTCATGATCGCCGGCAGCTAAATGAAATATAGAAAATATGTTCTTCCAGCCGGAACGTATATTGTGTGCCTAGCAAACGAAAATATAAATAAATTCATTGAATGATTAACCTACTGATTGACTAACCTGCGAGTTAACCATTTGGGCAATACAACGCACTACCATGTCACGTATAGCCGACGAGTTGTTCTTCTTCATGATGTGCTCGAAGGGACGCAGGAAATCCTTTTGAAAACGAAAATTGCTGAATTCCCCCTTCTCCATGAACTTCATGGAAAGCTGACGCAGCGAGTCTAAGGCAAAGAAGGCAATCTCCTCGTTACTATTACAGCCAACTGCATTGAAATGCTCGCCTAACACCTGCCAAATACGTGACCATTGCAATCGAATACGCTCCATGTTATAGTAACTAATCTCAACTATCTTTTGCAGTGAGAACATGCGTGGCTGCGTTTGCTGCAACTCATCGACAGAGACCTGACAAAGTGCTTTGACAAAGTCTACAATGGCGTCGCCATCCAGGCGCATGGAGCCAGTAAATATACGATCCACAGCCACAACCACACTCTGACTACTTGTCTCACCAATGTGCTCTTTGACACTGGGATTAAGCGTATCCTTGAGCGTAGTTTGTGCACCTGAAAGAAATTGCGGTCGTACTCCAGTTCCTATAAGCTGTGCCAGCTCCAACTGGCTAATGCATTTAACAATGTCCAACCAACTGCTGCCCAAATAATTGCCATCAGTGTGGGCCACCATGATGAGCGTTTTGATGGTATCAATATTTTTTGCTTTCATCTCATTGATGGGCGAATTGGCATTTAGCAGAGTGAAGCGTGCCAAAGCCTGAACATAGGCATCTCGCTCCAGGGACATGTGAAATATGCATGCAATGCGTATAGCACATCGAATGCCATCCAAACAGAGGGTCGCTATCTCTGGATCATCGCACACCTGCAGACCCACTGAGAAAGCGGCCAGAAACGGAGTCCATGCCATTTTGAACATGGGACGCACATGCTCCAGATGCTTGGCAGACGTGAATGGTGATTTGACATGCGACACAGACTGCATCAGATTGGTTGCTGTTAGGGAGATAACCTCCATTTCCATATTCCATAGAAGTTTACGTCTCTTTTCTGTTATGAAGGACTGCTTGCCTGCAGACTTGGGTGCCATCAGCATTGTTGTATTGTTCTTCATTTTAATCTCATGCTCGGCAATCTCATCGTAGATAGATGACAAATACTCCTCGGGTAGATCATCTTTGCTGTCACTAATGCCTCGATTCATTTTGATGTACTGCTCCTTGGTCATCTTGTGTTTAACTTGAGGGGAATGAAGATCTGTGGTCAGCATTATAATGCTAAATGCCAACACATAGACCGTGTCGGCACTCTGGAAAAGCTGATTTTGTGGATTACATTCACAGTATCTGCTCGCAAACTTTTCCATTAGTCGATCGATCTTCTGCGCCTCACCGGGCAAACGGAACTCTTCGAGCAAAATACGCAAGGCTGCAACTACTTCAAGCTGGCGAAAGTCAAAAGCATCGATGTATGCGCACATCACCTCCTTAGAATGATCATCGTTTTCGCCCAGATAGTTGCCAATGACAGTCTTATCGAGGCGGTCATCATCGTGCAACCAGTGTGCGATATCCTGACAGTTGCTTCCCAACAGTTGCTTCTCTTGTAAAAACTGAACGCCCTTTTGTGGCTTTCGATTAAATAGCTCAATGCCTGTCTCCATGACTTCCTTGCGCATCTTGCGCTCCTCCAACGCTTCGGGCAAATCCAATAACTCCTGATTTTTAACACTGCCATACGAATTAAGGCTATGACTCGACCCGCCATGAGTCGAACGCAAGCTGGAATTGTGTGCGGATAGTGCATCCACATTGTCACCCAATTGCGTCTCTTGCGTAGTTGTAGTGGGCGACTGCACCTTCAATTAGGCTAAGTTAGCTCACGATAATAAATAATTATTTAAATATACTTTACATGTAGTGCAGGCGCTGGCATGTTGGGATTGACATACAGATCCTTACTCCACTCAACCATACATTTCAATATAGATACAAGGCACTCGAGACCGCGCTTGCGCATTGATTTTTCCTGCATGGGATTAGCACCCAACTCAAGGGCCTGGCGACCCTGGGCAATCTTCGATAGATCATTGACCAGACGCTCAAACAGATTCGCAGCCGAGAAATCGCAGTCGTAGTTCACATAGATATCCACCACGGACTGTGCATCAGCACAAATGCGCGTTAATGCTTGAATGACCATCCATTTGTGCTCAAAAGAACTAGAATTAGCTTCCAGTATATTCAAGAAAATTTCCTTAAAAAACACCTCTATTTGGCGCTTTAAATGCACCTTAAAATTTGAAAGTAATGCCACAAATATAGAGAGCGACAACTCAAAGACCTCAGCCACTAGGCTGACCCCATTGTTGGATAAGGCAACACACAGATACTGTTTTATGGCCATAACGAACATTTCGTTGGAGCGGAAGACGGGTCCAGCATTCTGTAAAATGAGCAGCAACAAATGCAGCGACAATACCTTGGAGCGCAGCTCATGAGACTTGGGATCGGGTTGACCCTCAGGTAGTGGCTTCATCGACAGCTTACACAATGCCCGAAATACGAGAAACGCATCCTTTTGCAGAATGTGCGTAAATTTAGCCGTGACTATGGCATCGTTCTCGCTGTGCAGCTCAACGCTATCATGGTCAGAGTGCAAAGAATCAAGAGAGACGTTTCCATTTACGGATCCATCCATTTCTGCCACTTCCGAATCTGAACTTTGTTCTTTCATCGCCTCGTTGCAGGCAGCTAAAAATATATATTAATATAGAAATTAGCTTATAATTTACTGAGTCCAGACTTGACGAAATTAAATTTATCAATACGTAAACCTCTGAATGTTTATATGTACGTCAGATTAATCAGTCAAGCAGAAAACTTATGTATAGTAGTTCCAGTTAAAGTGAAATATATTTAAATACAATTTTCCTCTTTTTTGGCGATAAATTGAATTTGAAGCTGTCCTGCACAGCCGTTTTTGATATGAACGACACTGATCCGGCTCTATCTTTGTCGATAATTTATAACTTGCAAGTCATTGCGTATTAGGTTCACGTAATGTAGATCTTATACTACCCACCTGTTATTATCTCAGCAAGCAGCTCTGAGGCAATGGCTTCATCGTTATCCAATGTGTCCGTTACTTTCGTCGTCGCAATCGTCAATTCATCACCACTAACTTCCGGATTTCCTATGCTGCCATTAATCGTTATCGAAGGCGTTGGTGGCACTTCATAAACTTGATTCTCCATTCGCGCAAAGATCACATTTAACATCTGTGTAAGTGTGGCACGTGCCGTTGTCTGATTAACAAGATTTCTGCTGGATAAGTAGATGTCATAGCAGGTACGCACAGCTTGAAGCAACGTGAATTCATGTATTTCCACATGCTGTGATGTCACAACGGTAAGCAGCGCCTTAATTATCTGCAACTGAACACCTTCATCCGTCTGCGGCCCATTAAAACAGCCATAAATGGTTATGACAATGCGATCGATCAGTAAATGACCCGGATTTGCTGAATCCTGAATGGTGCCCGTTAAATGGCCATAAGCAATTAACTTTTGCAGGCAGTCCAGAGCTGTTACAACGATGCGTGGCGAGCGACTCTTGCATGCTAACTCAAAGGGCAGGAAATATGTTTCAGCGTTGATAATGCTTGCTGCATCGTTCTTGGGCAATGGTAACGCGGCGCATGGTAATTCATTGCCTTCGGCGATTTGGCCTGCATTGATGAGTTCCGCTTTGATCTGTTCGAGGGCTGTGTCACACGATTTCTTTAGCTGTGAATGATGTGAACGCCTTATGTCCTTATCGGAAAGGATTTTCTCTAGAGCACGCACAATAAACATTTCCTTGGTTTTCGTGGAGTTATTTTGCATATTGTATGCAACTCCAAGGTCGTTTTATAGTTATGTTTTTATTACCAGCCTCTTAACTAATTGCCTTCGGCGTGCGTGTTTCCGTAAATGAAACGACAGAGACGGCAACTTTCGCGCTGCCGCAACTGTGCTTGTTCCCCCGTATGTTATTGCTGTTGCCTAGATAGCTCTCACTCAGCACCCGCAGTGTCTTTATAGTGCTATTTAATTGTTTTATGTGTTTGCATATTGCTAATGCTTCAATTTTTCACATCAAATATGCTTTAATAAAATACAATTCGTGAAAAAACGTCATCAGTACTGCACAACATAGCCAGACTATTAATATATCGATTAATTTGGCAGACTTGCCATCGATTAAATACTAAAAATACACATATGTATCAAATGAGTTAATAAATTAAATAAAAATTTCTTTTACAGAGTATAAGACTTGCCACACAAACACGACCGACACATTGTTGCTTACAACAATATAAAAATTTGCTAATAAAGTACAAACATACGCTTGTACTATAATTGCCACTCCTCCTTTGTGCATTCCGCCATTAAAACTATGTTGCTCAGCTGCTCGTTTAAGTATTTTCCATGTTGAGCTATTACATCTTCCCCGGCAGCTGTAAATGTTCGTGTGGGGGGCAAGGCCGATGCTGGTATATGCAAATACTTTTTGGCCAAACTATGAAGAAATGGATGAAACTGTACGAGATCCTTCCAGAGGAGCAGTGGCTCCGCTTGTAGGCTGCTAATGCCTGAGCAAAAATAGCTGGATATTTCATCCATGTTCTCACTCTCACAATTCACATTGATGTGCTTGTGCTTCTCGTGGGAGAAGGCTCTATATGCTGCCCATATGTCGTAGTTATCCGGGTTCGTTTCGTCACTCGATTCGACGGGTATCACTCCGCCTTTCTCCTCGTAGAGATCATATAGCTGTGTCATATATTTAGCCACCACCGAAGCGCTCTGGAATGGCATATTACGGAAACGTGGATCTAATAGACTCGAGAAGGCCAACGGCGTATTCTTTTCCATGCCCTCGAAGCGCTCCTCCAAAAAACGAATAACAAATAGGCGCAAATCATATCCGATTTGATGCTGCTGCTGTTCTGCGCTCTCTGGCTGCTTAAGTTCGTTGAGCACGGTGTAGGCAATGGGTAAAGCATTACTGGCACTGGGATATGAATCGATACTCGTCCCACACAATTGACGTACTGCACTGGCCAGGGGTGCTAATACTGTGATCAGTTCCACAGCCAAATCCAATTCAGCACCCGTCAATGCATCCGATGGCAATAGTTTCTGGAGTTGTGTCGCTTGCTTCACATAGCATTCCAGCATCGCGTACCTGCTTAACGGTTTTCCAGCTACATCTAAATTTTCCAATATATGACCCTGACAGCGACGCACTTTGTCGCAAAGAGCGCTAAATTCATGTCGCTGTACAACTATCTCAAAAAGCTGTTCCAGCAGATGAGCAAAGCAAGGCACATGGCGTTGGCTACCCAACAGCGTAGCTATCGCGTTCTCCATCAAACGATCGCTGCGACTCACAATGCAAACTATTTTCGATTTATCTATGTCAAATCGTTGGCAAACAAGCTCCAAACGCTCCACTATGTTGCTTAAATTATACTGCGAAGGCAGCATTTGCACTGAAAGTGTTTTAGAGCGTCGATACACGCCTTCGTTATAATGAGCAGCCACCTCCAGGTAGCTCAATTCCTGATCGGACTTTGTGTTGATGGCACAACTCAGTGACAAGCTTTGTAGATGTGCAAATTGTTGCCGCATCTGGGCTATTTGAACATGCGCTCTTTGGGCAATGTGCGCGGCTAGCTGCTCAGAGCTGGGTAAACGAAAGGTGGGGCAAAGCACTTGGATTAAGCGTCTAAACCCTTCACCCTGTATCATATTTAGCGGCTGTTTGTCGCGGCATACAAAGTATGCTAAATTGTTCTGATAAAAATCGTCGCTGCGAATAGAGAGTGAAGGAGTAAGCTGTATATTAAATATAATTGACTGTTTGACAAACCTGACTATCGGATAATCTATTTCTGGGCGCGTTTCTTCGCTTTGCACTTGGTACAGTGATCGTTCATCGCTTTGTTCGTTTGCTTCCTTTGGCTGAAACTCTATAATGTCCTCTGCACTTACGGTCTCCGTAGCTGATTCATTTTCTGCCCCCGCAATTGCCCAGTTTGCATACGTTTCCTCATTTACCACACTTTCGACGGCAACATGTGCCTCTGCATCCACCAATTCGAATATGTTTACATCCACATCGTTGATAATTTGTTCCGTGTCAACTTCTTGCTTTGCATTCGATTTTATTTTAATGGATGCATATTTCGGTTGCTTTCGTGTACGGCTTTTAATATGATTCGGCTCACGCTTGAGAATGCCTCGCACCACAATCGAATCATGGTCATTGACATCACTGTAAACAAACACGATTGAGTAAATGTACTCAAATATTCTGGATTGTTGGCTTACATTTGTGGATGTGTCTTCATGTGCTTCATCAGATTGGATGTATTACCGCAGGTCTTTATTATCTTCTCGCAGAGAACACATTGAGCTGTCTGGAGATCTATTTTATCATAGTATTTCCAAATTTTACTACGCGCCATTATTGTTTGGCTATGCTGTTTGGCATCGATTTCCGAATTTACAAATTGTATCGAATCACTTGCAATCAGTTCACTGAAGCAGCTCAATTTTGAACCACCAAAAGAAATCTAATTGTGTTCATAGATTCAGTTCACTCGAGACGTTCACATGACGTTCGTATTGAACTAAGCATTAATTCGCTCAATTTAGTAACTGTTGAAAACAGTACTGCCAGCATTTCCATTTAGTGGCTAGATCTGGCAACTTTTAAAAAAATTTACAACTTATTTTTCAAATGCTATTAGCCACAAATCTAGAAATTTCTAACAACCGCGAATTATCAGCTGCTTTATTAAATCAAAACATGGATGGCTTTAGTGGCTCAAAATATTAAATTGTATTTGTACTAAATGAAAACGTTGCAGTTATTTTTAAAAGCGCAGATGACACGGGGCTCAGGGGATCTCCGCCCAACTAAAAGTTCTCCTTAAATACATATGCATAATTGTTGAAAATCAATGTTTAATGGTTTAGCAATTTTTTTTGGCAATTTTTACAAAAATTTTAGCAATTTTTAGTCACTTTTTTCCCCAAATCTAGCTATTTTTGCTTAGGAGATTCTGGCAGCACTGGTTGTAAAGAAATGTTTATCAAACGTCATCGTTTCAAGCTGAAAACAATTGTGATTGCTTTTATAGCGCTGAGCGAAAATTCATACAGCATAACCAGGCACCGTCTATTGGCACTTACTATGTGGCACCACAAGTACACAATTAATGGACCTATCCGTAATATCGCAGGGTATTTTGCAATACCCTTGATACCGAGCATTCATCAAATGTTATTTATTAAAGTGTATTGACATGTATTTCATATTTTTAAATTATTCGAATGAAGTTTAAACATAGTTTTGAGAACCTGAATTAGAAGGTGTTAATGATTTTGAGTGTTTTTCGAATTTCAAAAATATGTCTTCTAGTGTACATTCATTTACCGAATAATACTCTACTAAATGTTGAAACTTCTCCGCTAGATATTCCTGTGTTATCTTAAATACTTTAGACCAGAGGATCTGCTCCTCTGTACATACAAAATATGTTAGTGTGCCTGCATGATTCTCACGCAGATCCAACTGCTTAAAATTTCGCTTAAGTATGCCTGTAATAATATTGACATTTGTCTCCGTCTCCATGTCAATTCGCATTTTCAGTTTAATTGTAAAGCCGCTTAAGCGCTTCAGAGCGCAAATGTTATTCAGGCATTTGAATTTTCCATTTGCCATGATGGCCAGTCGATTGCACAGCTCCTCGCACTCATCCATGCTGCATATGGAACAGAAGGGAAAACCAGTTATTTGCGAAGAGTTCATTTCCTTTCGTTTCGTTTAACATGGACCCACCTGTGTGATGTGAGCACCACTGTTCGATTTTCAGCCTGGAAGTCCTTAATACACTGCCACAGGAATCGTCGCGATTTCGGATCTACGCCCGTTGTCGGTTCATCCAACAGCACCAGCGAAGGCTGCCCAATCATGGCCATGGCAGCCAGTAGCTTGCGTTTCGTGCCACCCGAATAATTTTTCGCGGCCACATCACGATATTTACTCAAATTCATTTTCATTAACCAGTACTCAACATTGTTTTTCACTGACCTTTTATCGTCTTGAGTGCTAAGAGAGAGACCACGCATCAGTGCCATCAATCGAAGGCACTGCTCAGCAGTCATAAATTGATTGAGCGCATCGTATTGGGGACAGTATCCAAATTGCTGGCGAAAGAGCACCTCGTTCTTCCGTATATCAAAACCCTTGATCTGAATATGACCGCTATCTAAAACCTCGTTGGCTGTGATCATTTGGAAAGTGGTGGTCTTCCCTGCTCCATTGACCCCAAGCAGTCCGAAACATTCACCGGGCTCGGCAACGAAGCTGATGCCACAGACAGCTGGTTTACCTGCGTAGCTCTTGCGCAGATTGCTAACGATCAAAGGATAATTATGGGACTTGTGTTTTTCATTGCCTACGAGCAGTTGCAATGCTTGCTGCTCCTCACTGATGCAATCGTTAATGCGCTCCATCTCCAGCTGCGGACTTACGTCAATAGCAGCCAAGGTAGAGTTACTCTTCGGTGGTATCTTACAACTTTTGCCGTGGAAAAATTCAATCAATCGACGGCGATAATATTTGTTTTCTAGCACAATTGTGAAGAAGCCCATGGACAGAAAGAGCACAGCAAGTGCATAGGTAAAAAATACGCTGGTGGATTCCAAACCATCTGAGGATTTCTTTCGCCGTGCCAAAAGGTTTTCGTTGATGATGCGGAGCTGATGATTCAAATTGAAATCTGGCAAAAAGCATAAGAAAGCTATTTTTGTCTCATGCAGTTTCATCGCCTGAATATTGCTCGAGGTGATTAATGGTGCGATCTCTGCAAGAATATGGATATAGAGAATAGGTAAAAAGGTGGCAACTGATAACACTCCAAAATAAAATTTATAGGCAATCGAATTTATTATATAACGCTAGAAAACTAAAGTAAGAGTGATCTAGTCACGACTATTTGACTAGGAGATGCCCTGAACCCTGTGATGAGCCGACATTCCAAACATTTTATACTTATTTCACATATACGTATATATAATAATTAAAACTCGCACGCATAAGCACGCCCTCAATACGGAAATAGAACTTTTCTTATTTAATTTATATAAAATGAATGTAAAAGTTATGTAAAAGAAAAAATATGCCTGGCTTAGTCGAATTATTCCAAGACTTATTTCTTCAGCGTTAAAAGCGGAAACCCCGATCAGACAGAATTCTTTAT
Source organism: Drosophila paranaensis (assembly GCA_035047545.1). Lineage (NCBI taxonomy): Eukaryota > Metazoa > Arthropoda > Insecta > Diptera > Drosophilidae > Drosophila > Drosophila paranaensis. The sequence goes on along the minus strand of JAWNPL010000068.1, from coordinate 226,725 downwards.
AGTCATTTACGTCCAGAAGGGGCGTGCCAAATTGAGAAGTACTATATTTATAAATATATACACTGCGCGTTATCAAGATAGCGCACCCTTCATATTCACCGTAGATGTTGAATATATTCTATATCATTTGAGAGTCTCAAAATTTGTTTTTCATGAAGTTCTGTTTTATTCCCCTTAAAATAAAATAAGATTGGACTCCGTATCTTTCCAGTAAGTTTTTGGATTTTCTTGGAAAGCTGGATATCAATTTCAAATTTAACAAGTAAGAACGTTGCTGTCGGACGCAACCGACAGCGAAATACTATTTCACGTCCCAGCAGCACACAGGGGCATCTATCACATTATATTTTTTAAAATTTAACCTTAAATCCCCACTGTCGCCGCTTAAATTAGCTGCAGTTTCAATTAGGATCGAAGCTTAGAACCTTACCTTAGCAAAAACACGCACCTAAATCGAGAGAGATGGTATCTCTGAAAATGAGAGAGGTAGCAACTCTCAAAATGAGAGAGGTGGCAACTCTGAAAATGTGATTTAAGTTCGTTGGCGAGCGTTGAGGTGTGTGCTCGACCCCGGTGCGGTCATGTTGATATTTTTGTTACATTTTCTTTATTTAGTTATTTTGTATTAATAAAATATTCTTTTCAAACACATATATATAATTTGGCAAATCAAAAGACAAGGTCAAAGGTCACAAAGTCATTATGTGGCGCGTTATTGGCTCAGAAGCTGCAGATGTTTCAGTTTTGATTTGCCACGCCCCCAGTGGCCGTAGGCAAATCATTTTTGGCATGTGCATAGAGTGGGCGTTTAAGAATATAACTGTAAAGTTTGGATGCTTACATTCGAAAAATGCGAAAATTACAGGGTATTTTTCTGTATGTCACGCCCCTTTTGGGGCGTAACAATAATTTTTGGGGAATCGATAAAGGAGGCCCCCAGTAAGTTAGCATCCAATTTTGAAGCTTCTAGCACTAAAACTGTGGGAGATATAAGCTGATATTAGTTGCCACGCCCCCTGAAGGCGTAGATATATCCGCCATACCTTTTCGATTGTGGGATGTTAACCCGAGTATATATACCAAGGCTCAAATCTCTAGCGTCAATAGTGCTCAAAATAGAACGAAACTAGTAATATCACTATATATTCAGATCCGATTTACCACGCCCCTAGTAGGCGTGGCCATAAAATTTTTTGGGCGATCTTTAAAGGATCGTAACAGTAACCCTCGTGCCAAATTTGGGCGTTCTAGCTTTAAAACTGTAGAAGATACAGTTTGACCCGATTTGCCACGCCCCCAATGGGCGTAGATATATCCGCCATAGCTGAACTTAAAAATTGCACATTTTAGGTCCTATATTCAAATAAAGCTCATCAGCCCACTTTACCAACCAGCTGTGCACTATGACTAAATCATAGTCCTATTTACGTAGATCAAGAAAATAATAATAATACCATACCCATCGGGGCTTCCCAATTTAAAATTATTTACACTGAAATACACAATAGCAGCACAAAAGAGTGCTGTTAAGAAAACCATTTCATATACGTTGGATCAAAACACAAGTCAATTTCTTTTGGAACTCTGTAGGGTGATGGTTACTTTTAATTTGTAGTTTTAATAGGTGTTTCAGCTCTCCAAGAAAATCCAAAAACTTTTTAAAAAGTTGCTTTAACACCACTTATTTCCTGAATATCTGTAGGAAAATAGTAAGCAGCGGAAGCTTCTCTCTGCGTGTGATCGCCTAATTGCCGTACAAATTACTGTAAATGATGTTATTTCCACAGAATTAATAATTTCCAAGAAAATCAATAATAATTTTCCAAAATGTTTCAGCTTTTATAGCGATTTTTGGTCAAAATAGTCGGGAACACACGTAAACTTCAATCTTTGATTTTTCCTGCAAATATTAAGCTATATATTATGTTGAAGTAATATTTTTCTTAGAGAAAATCAATTTTGTGGTCTACATAAAAAATTTGGTAACTGTGGTGGCCAAATTGAACAAGATATCAACTATTGAAGTAAAATGCGCTATCCTGATGACGCGACTTTAGCAGCCCTTTTTTGTAAGCTTTTTTTTCAAAAAATCTGCATTTTCAAGAATACTGCAAAGTTAGCATTTAGTATAAACGCACACAAAATTAAATTTAATTCATTTTCAATTGTTTGGCCAATAGCGCCATCTATGTTTCGATAGAATAGCGCCATCCATGTTTCAATTCAATTGAACAGCTGATAATTCGCAAATCATAGCGCCAACTACTGGAAATATGTACACTAAAACTTGCGGTTCTTAGAATTTTTCAGCTTATGATTAACATATTTTATTACATTTATTCCAATTTTAAAACCCATTCATTTATTGGCTTTGAGTGCAACTAACCTCAATTTAAATATTTGGGGAAATTTGAAGCCGGTATCCAAAATGTAACCAAAATCAAAATTACATAAAATAGATATAAAACTAACAAAACAGTTTGGGGACTCTAACTTCAGAGACGTGAGAAATATAATTTAATAACTAATTAAAATAGTTATAGATTTTTTTTAACAAACTCGATCTTTTCGTGCTATTCACGGACCTACATACATAAAAAATTCAAATTCTCTAGCTCTTATAGGTTCTGAGATCGACGCGTTAATACATACGGACGGACAGATGGACATGGCTAAATCAACTTGGCTCCCTGATCAAGAAAATATATACTTTATGGGGTCTGCCACGCCTCCTTCTACCTGTTAAATACATTTCAACAAAAACTTTACACCCCGATTTCCCATTTTCAATGGGTTCAGGGTATAAATATTGAGCAATAATGTACACGAATAAACAAAATGTTTTCCATACCTCAGGGACTATTATTAGCCAATTTGTTTCAGAATTAATAACTCTGGCTCTATCGATATATTTATATATCTTAGCATTACATATATTGATCACTTACCTGATACGATAAACATAAGCAGCAGATATGTTGAAATTGTTGATATGGACTTAAAGTTATTACCCAAAATGTACAAAATGGGTAAATAGCTGCACCCATAAAAGAATATACTCCAAGCAATTAGTTTCTGCTCTTCAATTTTGTACAGCTCATCAGGCATTATCAGACGCTGTAGCAGAAACAACGTCAGACAGACTATGCCATGCAATAGCATATCAAATACAAATGTGGCCCACCAGTATGTGAATCGTGACATTGGCTGCAGTTGACGAAAGCCGTTTGCATGCTCCCTAAACGGCAATGCTATGTAGTAGAACATGTAGAAGAAATTGGCGGAGGCTACGATGACTACAAAGTATTCGAGCCGTGCAGAGCTGACATCACTAACGAATCGCTTAATGGGCACATAATTGGCATCGATAATCGCTGTCGCCTGCCCACCGAACTGCTGCAGCATGCACGTGTCCAACATATTTAGTAGTATGATGCTGCTGTGATAGCGATTGCTGGCCCAATACATTTCTATGCTTGGCTTTTCGGCAGTGCTTTGACCTCCTGCTCCATATATGCCAATCAGACCAATGGTGTCCTCAAGAAAATCAGCCAAATTATCGCGCTGCATCTGCTTCAACTCTGCAGAAAGCTTGAACCGATTACGAAAACTTATCACAAACATAATATATGATGATATATTACCCTCCTTCATGGTAAGATTCCCTCGTAGCGTTAGCGTCTTTGCATTAAGTCCACTATGTTGAACATATTGACGCAATTTTTGCTCAAATTGTTCATCATAGCCAGATGGATTGTAGATATAAACACTGCCGGTGCGTAGCTGCCCGAGTTTAAGTGGCAATGTTTCCTCATTACTCACAACGGACATATAATGCATCAGCAGAACAGCAGACACGATGCCAACAAAAGTTAAGCTTAACTGCAAAAGTAATAAAAGACACGTCAAAAAACAGCTGAAATGCGAATAAAATTATTATTTTAAAATAATATTATTAAAACAGCTGAATAAGCAAACACACTAAAGCATTTAAGCATTCTAAAAAAATTTAAAAAACAATTAATATACTCATAAAACAGTTTTAGGCCACGTAAGTTTCGGGACGATCAGATAGCAAGTAGGATAGTGATTCAAAAAAGAATTTTAAACAATAAATATAAAGTAATTGAAGTAGGGCATATACAGTGAAAAAAAACTAATTTCAGACAGAACTGCAAGCTAATGATTTTCCAGAAAACGACTGTTTCCTGTATGTAAGATACATACATACAATTATCCCTGATTATGTATCTAATAACTAACAAGCAGAAACAGGCGTTTCTAACAGCATAAACTATCAGGATGACAAGTTGAGTCAATTTAAAACAGGTAAGAAAACTCTAGTCGACACTAGGAGATCCCCTGAACCCTGCAAAGAACTACTATACCTAACAATCGCTAACATTCTCCGTTACTTTTATATGTATGTAGCAAGCAACACACACCCACACATACGCACGTACAAGCACACAATCTGCTAATTGAGCATTTTGACTCAACAGTGTGCAAGGCACCGATAATATGAGATTTTAAATGTTTAATAACTTTTTTCGTAGACAAACGTTTTTTATGGGCGTGATCATGTCAATCAAATGTATAAAAGAAACGGAGAATGCTCGGAATAGCGGAACTTCGCAGGGTTCAGGGTATCCCCTAGTCGAGCGATCTCGACTAGAGTTTTCTTACTTGTTTTAAGTAATATTTTTCTAAAAGAAAATCAATTTTTTGGTCTACATAAAACATTTGGTAACTGTAGTGGCCAAATTGAGAAAGATATTAACTATTGAAAAAAAAAATGTACTATCCCGATGAAGCGAATTTAGAAATCGTTTTCTGTGAGCTTTTTTTCAAAAAATTTCTAAAATAATACATATCCCAGTCTTGTTTCATTTTAAGAAGAGTAAAACAGAGATTCATAGAAAGCAAATTAAATTAAATTTTGAGACTCTCAAATGATATAGAAGACATTGAACATTTACGGTGAATGTGAAGGGTGCGCTACCCTGATGAGCACTGTATACTAAAAATATAACAAAAATAATAGCCGCTCTACTGATTGTCTTATCATCTTGAGTTGGTATGGCTTGTAATTTTCAATATACATTTACTCTTTTCTAATATAGGTTTTATATGCGGTTCTCAGATTACGAATGTCTTTATATAGATATTGTAAATTAATATGTATATTATATACACACATAGAAAACACATTTAAATGATTATATTTACCATATAGACAGCATATCGCCATTCTTTAGTTAAAAATGTAAATTTTTTGTAAAAAATTGCAGCACAGAGTTGCAAGAAATGGGGTTCAATATTTTCCAATCGTTTGTACGGATAAATCAAGGGAGGTTGACTATTACGGGTGCCATCGGGTGTATCAACTTGATCAGTTTCTCCAGCACAACTTAACCAAACGATAATTAATGCAAAGATTAGCTAAAATAGTGACGAACACTATGAACTTACTTCAAAAACACGCTCTCTAATGAGGTATCAGCAATGGAGATCGTTATAATGCCAAGACGATTTTTAGCTCCCTCTAAATGGCGCAAAAGGTCATAATATTGCAAGTTATAATCATACGGCAGTCGAATATAAATCGTGGGCTTTACAATATTCTGAAAATAATGTTTGTGTAAATATATATATATATATATATATATATATATATATATATATATATATATATATATATATATTAAATTATAACGGCTAACCTCGACGGAAGCAGTTGGTATAAAACTGCATATTTCAGATATGGTGTCGTCTTTACGAAAATCTGTCTCATGGGCTTCCAGCTTAAGACGATATCCGTCGCCCGATTTACGCTTCAGCTCCAACGGTGAGCCAGTCTTTTGCAGCTTGCCGTTGGCTAGGATGCAAATGGTATCGCCGAGAACTTCGGCCTCTTCCATATAATGTGTTGTCACCAGAATGGCCTTCTCTTTGCGAAGCTCTAGCAAAATGTCCCAAAGTTCGCGGCGTGATTCTATGTCCAGGCCTGAGGATGGTTCGTCTAGTATTACAATTCTGTAAGTAAAATGTATAATACTGTTTTTATTAAAAAAAAAATTAGCAATGTACTCTATAACAGACTGCTTAAGTCTCAAAGGATTAACAATGTAACTTCACCAACTTATGCAAACAATTATGCTGGCAAAAAGTTTTTGTTACTATCGGTAAAATGTAACAAATACAAAAAAAAAAAGACTAACATTTTAGATACAATGTGTAAGTATGAATGTTGTTAATTGCAGAAGTATTGTTCTATTCAGGTAAGAAAAACTGAATGATAGTAAGAATTTTTACACTGATATACATAGAAGCTTTATAATTATAATATAATAAAAAATACCAAATAATGTATTAAAATAAAGAACTACAATATAAGTGTTGCACCAATTTTAAGAACTTGGTAAACTCACCAAATAACTATAAATCAGAGCTTGCAAATAACAGTTGAGCGTTTTTTCGTCACGCTCAAAGTCAGAGCAGGAGCGAAAAATAGAAAATATTCCGCTCTTGCTCTGAGCAAGAGCGATTTTTCAATGTCTGAATCGGTCTTCGCATGAGGGTTGTTTTTTGAGTTTTTGCGTCGATCGTTATTGCTGAGCATCTGTTCGCGAGCGGAAAATTTTTTGTTCGCGAGCTGAGCCTCAGCAAGTGAGCAAATGACCGAAAAAGTCAATGCAAAAGGTCTTTTGGCACTCTTACATTAATTTGCCATGTTGGAAAAAAATTATTTTTTTGGTATTAAGATGTTATTTAATTAGTACTAAACTTATACTGCCTATTGTTAAGTTAAATACCTAATTATATATTTAAATTGTCTGCGCTTATTGAACTTCGCAGTTCATTTAATATGAAATGCAGGGCTAAAAATAAGTTGCTGGTTAGAACTACCTGTGCAAGCGCATTTAAATGTGGCGGTTTAAGCTTGATATCATTAAAAAATTAAAATATTTAGTAAATGTAAGAAACGAACTTGCGACGCAAGAATATTTTGCGTACTTTGATTAATACCATACACAAAGTACGTTTGCATCGCATATGAACATGCATCAGTCGCTCAAAGACCTTTTTCTTAATTTTACTCAAGCGTTCGCTCGCGGTCTGACCGCAACAAATGAGAAACGAAAAAAACGGTTGTAGTCCGAGCGCGAGCGAACTGAGCGAAGACCGGGGTTTTTCGGTCGTTCGCGAACATTTTCGTCAAATACTCAGTGAAAACTGTTATTCGAAGACCGCGCAAAATGCTCAACTGTTATTTGCGAGCTCTGCTATAAATATTAAGAATAATTAACGAATAAACTGATATGGTACACTACTTAAGCAAGAATTACATATCAGAATTACTAACTTAGTATTCCCAGCTATTGCAATACCTAGCGAGAGACGTCGCTTCATGCCGCCAGATAACATGCAACCATATTCATTTGCTTTGTCTGTGAGATTCAACTTTCGCAGTTTCAATTCCGCCCAATTCCGTGCATCGAAGCGTGTTGCTCCCCGCAATTGGGCAAAGAACTCCAAATGTTGCTGACAGGTCATGTAGCTCATAAAGACACTATGCTGAGGACAGAAGCCAATCAGGTGGCGATACGACGCAACATCACGTTCGCTGCAAACAAGAATTTTACCCGCATCCTTTGGAACAATTCCTACAAATATAAGTTGAGCAAGTTAAGCAAGTGATGTTATTAAAAGCTAAGAATGTAATTATTGGCCAATTCTATTGATTTTATTTGGTGTATAGCAATGGCAACTAAAGCCTTCTACTGAGACAATGCCATATACATTCCACAACTCCAAAAACAATTTTGATAGTTGACAGATATGATATTCAAAAAAAATTTCATACTTTTTGGCCCGCTACTATTGGTCAAAATGTAGGTCCGTTACATTGTAAATTCTCGGATTTGTATTACAATTGTTCTACACTGTACATATATATATCTATCTGATGAATATATATAGATTGTTAGACCACACTAAATAATAATATGTAACAAGTAAGAAAACTCTAGTCGAGACCGCTCGATTAGGGTATACCCTGAACCCTGCGAAGAGCCGCTATTCCAAGCATTCTTTGTTTCTTTTATATACACATGCATATGTACGTTCATTACAAGCAAAACATACACACACACGAACGCAAACACAAGCGCTAGTCGGGGCGTCAGCTGTTCTTTGGCTGCTTTGCATGGCAATGTTATGGAAAATTAAATGTTATATAACTTTTTTTCTAGAGTAACGATTTTGATCAAACTTGTTGGGCGTGATCATGTTATCCATATGTATGTATGTGCCAAAGCACAAGTCTCTAGTATTTGATATACGGAAGTTACAAATTTGAGGCGAAGGGGGCGTGGCACCCAAAATTTAACAAAAACCGAAATTGCGCATGACCCAAGTAACACTAAATACAAAATTTGAAAAGTCTAGCTAAAAAGATGAATTAAATAGAATTTTATAACTAAATGAAGATATCGGTTTTTAATCGATAACATTAAAACGATAGTTGTAATCGTTTTTTTTAACAAACTTGATCTGCGCACGCTATACGAGGATCTACATAAAAAATTTCAAGTGTCTAGCTCTTATGGGTTCTGAGATCGACGCGTTCACACATACGGACGGACGGACGGACAGACGGACAGGGCTAAATCGACTCGGCTTCTCTCCCTGATCAAGAATATATATACTTTATGGGGTCTGCCACGCCTCCTTCTGCCTGTTACATACATACGCCTTTCAACAAAAACATTATACCCTGATTTTCCCATTTTCAATGGGTTCAGGGTATAATAAAAGCTATAAAAGACATTTGAATTTATCGTTGTCAATTTTCATAATAGACTTTCCATTAATATTTCATATAGGTCTAAGCTCAAGCAATCCTCTTTCTGCTAAATTCCCATATTCCGTAACTCCTTAATAAAATATTCAGATGGAGGCTAGGACTCCGACTTGGAGTTATTTAAAACATACCCATAATCATATTCATCATGGTCGTCTTGCCGGCACCGTTGTGTCCCAATAGTACAGTGATTTCCTTGTTGTTGATTGTCATATTTAAATAATCAGCAATGCGATTATCGCGTTTACTTGTCTTAAATTTCTTGCAGAGATCACTTATGATGATCGCATGTGTGCCACGTGGTGCTGTCGTATATTCATTGCGCTGACGCTTCTTATATGTATCGGACTGAAAATTACAGAAAAATTGGTTAAATCAATTTAAAATAAAATAATCTACATACATTTAGGAAGAAGAGAAAGGGGCGTTTCAGACCGCCAGGTCCTGGAAATACGCATACCAAATAATTATACAGCAGAGCGTAAAAAATGGTTTGGCAGATTAGCGTCAAATAAATCGTAAAAATGCTGCCGAAATCATCTTTAATAACTCTAGTCAAATCGGAGAATTCAAAATTACGATCTGTAAAATATTTCAAATGATTAATTGATTAAATTGAGACAAAAGTTAAACCTTCTGGACTTACGTTTATTGCAGAAGGTCTGCAGTACATCAAGGCCTTCCAGAAAAGTGTTTGTGGAAAATAATACAAATGCCACCTTTGTTATCCAGCTTCGTACAATACTAAACACGTAGGGTATTATAAGTAAGATAAGACCGCCGATTTTAGCATAAAACACTGTAAAAACAATTGAAATATCTGTATCTGCATATTAGGAGAAATTGGACCCGCTTACCTGAAAAAAAGCAGACGGATATTAAATAGGCATACGACATAGTTGCAATAATGTATAATAAATAAAGCGTAAATATATAAATAAAATTAATCAAGCCCAAGGCGTCATATTGCCATGCGATAATCATGTTGATCACCAGAAAGCATCCATATAATAGAAAACGTATAATGAAAAAGCTAAGGCCGTTCAAAAAGCTCATGGGCGTCACTAGATTGAGAAACTCCTTAATGCCATTTTGTTTCTCCTCGACGAACGGTACCAGAAATGTGCCCAATAGTAGCATTTTGAATAATATACTAAATAGTGTGCCGAAATTGACCAAGCGATAGCTGTCAGATGTGCCAAGCTCCAGATTAGGAATTACATTCACCAGCAATTCATATCTAGGATCAATCTGCTGATAGCGCATGTACTGTAGGTCAATGACATGCTGTAGCGTGAAAAAGCCCTCTCGTATATATTCATCATCATCTATAAGAGAATTAAGCCTAAGTATTATGGGCATATAAAGTATAGAGCCATATACGTACTTTTTTGATGATTAGTTTCGTCATCATTCACAAAACGATTCTTTGGAGAAGTGCGTATGCGGTTCGATGACAGGCTATATTTATGCCGGTCCCAATTCCCAAATCTGGTAATAACTGAAAATTGATGGCAAAGCAGCTACCTCTGCACTGCTGCTCCATATCCAATTGCATTTCCGCACTATTGTTGTATTCATGCATACCTACAATGGGCACAATTGTTTTATTATTTGTTTCTTTTATTTGAAACATATGAACGTTTAAAAATCTTACGTTCATATTGAATTCCTAATTCATTGCCCACAAGATTCATAAAGCGTTGCGTATTTTCAGTTACTGGCGCATAGTATAGCCAATCGAAATCATTTCCAGGAAAATATGCTAGAAGGGCATCCTAAAATACGTAAATAAACAAAGGCTTTATTTTGTACATTATTTTTTCATAAGGAAATACTACAAATGGCACATTTTCTTTGTTTCAAGTGTGGCTTGCAAAAAGGTTCATTTTTTCCGACCTTTCATTTTCACTTGTCCTATCTCTTTTTCATGTTGCCGTATATTCAACTGTGTATCTGGTAAAAATGTATATTTTCATATCAATATTTATGCATATATGACGAATATACACACACACTCAATAATATTCTTAACTTTATATATTAGAGATCTGCCCGCGCGACCTGAAGCACAACAGTATACACCGTCCATTAGATTGTATGACATACATATGTATATAAATGTATACCCACTTATACCAACGACCAGATATTGCTGCTCGTATATACTTACGTTGTCTTTTATTTCGAAGTCTTCAATTTGAGTAATGCTTGACTTATTTGAAAAATGCAAGTACATCCATTGTACGCCAGTCCATACTGCGTAGATGATGACGAGAGATGTCCAGCAATATTTTAAATATAGCCAATTCTTCCACCAAAACACCAGAAACAATGAACGGCTTTTTGCCATTGTTATAAACGTTGTTTTTTTGTACCGTTAGAGTTCATTTGCTTTAAAGAAAAATTGTATTTAATTATACATACGTATGCCAATACATATTACGAGTGACGTCATTAGCAGGGTTGATCGCTAAAAATTATCGATATGCAAGCAAAACACAAAAAGAGAATAATAATGTAGTTTCACCTCAGCGCCTGCTTGTGAACTTTGTATGTATATGTGTATTTTCATTTTGTGTGGTATTTGTGAAGGGGTTATTTGTAGGTTTATCTGTAAAAATATTCGATTACTCGTAAGTCGAGGCCCGTTGTAAATAATCGATTGTTGAATCCAATATCGTAAAATATTTTGTGAAAATGAGCAGCAAAACAATATTTCCTATAAATTTGGATAGATTTACGGACAAGGAACGTCACAATTACATACTTAATCATTACGTGCTGCCTACTGCTACTGAAGGTGCATCGCGGAAGCATAAGCGGGATATAGACGTTATACGTGAAAACCATCGCTTCCTTTGGGACGAGGAGAAGACCGCCTACAGTGGCACATTGAGCTGGGAGCAGCGGTTGGCCTTACGCTACTACCGAAAACTATTCAAAGAGTATTGCATAGCCGATCTCACGCGCTTTAAAGAGAATAAAATCGCTTTGCGCTGGCGCACCGAAGAAGAAGTGGTCACCGGCTTAGGTCAATTCCAATGTGGCAGTCGACACTGTGAAGAACGCGAAGGTCTCCGCAGTTGGGAGGTCAATTTTAAGTATATCGAACAAGGTGCTCCACAAAATGCACTAGTCAAGGTAGGTCTACGTCGCTCAATATTGGTATATCATAAAAAGTTTGTTTCACACTGTTTGGTGGGCTGGTTATAAATTCACATATTTTGCAGTTACGCCTTTGTCCTGTGCATACGGAACAGCTTAACTATCGAACTAAAACAAATGAGCATAAACGTCAGCGACGCAGAGCAAAAGAAGAACGCCAAGCCGAGCGTAAACAAAAGAGACGCAAAGTAAATAAAAACAGCGAAGAAGACCTCGTAGATCTGGCGAACAAAGACGAGGAGATAGAGGAAGAGCAACAAGCCACTAGCAATAAAAATGCTATGGACGAACAGATTTGGAGCAAGCGGCTGGATCTAAGCAAAGAGCAACCATCAAGAGAACAGGAATTCGAACGTTATCTGGAGGATCTACTATTATAAAAGTTAACAACAATTTTGTAGAGGATCCATCATTTTAGAAGAAGACAACAATGTTTGTTGTTGTTTAAAGGGTCTTTGAAATTTGGTTTTGTTGAATTAACTCATGTAAATACAATAGCATTCTCTTTATTTTCACAGAGCTATGGCTTCTCTATGGCTATATCGTCTACACTTTGCAGACATGTCCATAAATATACATACATTTATAAAAACAAGACATGTATGTACAGTGAAGGTGGTCTTTTAGTTATTTAAGGTTGCTCAAAAAAACTTTCACTGTGCCCACATTTAGTATTTACATACATTAACATATATATATATATATACCAACACCAAAAATATTGAACTGGATATTAAACCTGACTACTGTCGTTTTAGAAACAATTACGATGAAATTTTATGAATACAATTTGGGGACGACTCTTGATTAACTAACAACTAAATTTCTAGCATCTCATTTGTTTGCTATTGAGCCTGTGATAAAAGGTCGGCAAATGCCTGCGGCGGCTTAAAGCGTCGCACTTCAGTAAAGACCATCTCTTTCCATTTCTCTACTGTATTTTCATCTTCTTCAAAACTTTGATCATAGAGCGTTGATGTGGCCTCATCACTGGGATCATGCCATTTTTCCATATATGGATGTTCAAGTGCCTGTTCGGCAGTAATGCGCTTCTCCGCATCCAGTTCCAACATCTTTTCTAGTAATTCAATGGCCAGTGGATTGGCCCCGCGAAAAACGTCACGGAAATTGCGACGCGGCATCACAGGCAACGATCGTATATAGGTGCGTGCGCTCTCCGAAGAAATCTTGTTCATAAACTCATCATTCGGTGTGCCCAGCACCTCCATGATTAGATTCAGCTGGTGTATATGATCCGTTCCTGGAAACAGGGTGCGTCCCGTTAAAAGTTCAGCCATAATGCAGCCAACAGACCAAATGTCCACTGTCTGATTGTAGTGCATCCAGTTGAGCATGATTTCTGGCGCCCGATACCAACGCGTTGCCACATATCCCGTCATCTCGCTCTCAGCGGGTCGGGCAAGTCCAAAATCTAAGATGCGAAGCTCGCAATCCTCATTTACAGCCAAATTTGAGGGCTTTAAATCACGATGAATGACCCCAGCGCTGTGGATATACTTTAATCCGCGCAATATCTGATAGACTAAAAATTGCACATGTTCATCCGATAGCTTTTGCGTCCGTATTATATTATTTAGATCAGCGTCCATTAGATGCGTCACCATGTAGACCTGCTGGAACTGATCCAATGAATCGGCTGGCTGGCCGGGATGAAAGACATCCAGCAGTCCAATTACATTCTCGTGATCCATATGCTTTAACAGACATAGTTCGCGGTAAGTGCGCTTCGCATGCACTGCCGATTGAAAGGGACGGGCTAATTTCTTAATAGCCACCTTTGTCGAGGTACCTCGTACCAGGGCCTTGCACACCTGGCCGTAGGCACCCTGTCCAACCGCTCGAAGATTTTGGTAAGTTTCAGGAATCTCCCACTCGGTACGGTTAATCTCAACTTTATAAAATTTCGGCATCTTCATGGACTTTCTATAATTGTCGTAATGGAATCGTATTTTTATCTTGTTATCCAAAAAAACTTCATGTAATAAAGAAGAAGCAATATTCTGATAGTGATGTACAAAAACAGCGTTGCAATTATAGTCGATAGTCGATAGTTATTTACAAACAACGTTCTATACCTATCGATATTATTTATTATCAGCAGTTAGACTTAAGCTTTTATAGTTTCAATTTGCCGAATTTGCGCCAAACCGCATCAGCTGTGTGTGTTTCAAGCTTTTAGTTTCAATCGGGCGTTTGCAAGTGCGACAGCGTGTACACGGACGCTGCGCCGCTTTGAGCTTTAATGTTTTTTGCACGAGTTTTTTCCTTACGTATTTATTCATTGACAAAAACTCGAGCTGCGCTCTGCGTATGTGTGTGCGTGTGAATGCGAGTGTTTGTGAGGCCGCCTTTTTCGTGTATTGTGCTAGTGGGGCTGTGTGTGAGCAGAGTTGGTTCTAGGTTACTTTGCAGAATAAGTTTGTCGCAATTATATTTGTTATGTATAACTAAATAAATAACAATAGCTACAACGATTTTCCACTTAAAACTTAGCCTCGTATTTTGTGTTCAAAAGTTTCTTAAAAACAAAATAACACAAATACATAAAAAGTACATATGTAAAAACATCAAGTGATATATCCTAATTTTGAATTGTGACCGACCATAGAGGGCGCTGCAGTTGCAAACCAATACAAAAGAAAGGACGCTCAAGCTTAAAGAACCGTTACTCTTAAAAAAAATGGCCACGACTGCGGCGGCCGTGGCAGCCACCAGTGTTGTTGTATTAGATCGTGGCAATAATACGACGTGCACAATCAACCTGCATGGTAAGTTTGTGTTTGTGTGTGTATGTATGTGTAATTAATCATAATTTACCAAAACATAATACAACAACAATTCGCAATTAATATATCTTCAGTTTACGGTGCTTCGGAGCTCTTGAAAAAACCGTTGGCGTTATTTTTAGCGCATGATTAGCAGTATGTTTTTTATTTAATTTATTTTTTTTGTGAAGCGCTTTATGGACTTTCATTTTATAGAGTTGAGCTGCGTCAACAATTTATGCAACCCATGGAGGTTATCAGAGCTTATGTGCACAGCGAGAAAATGCTGGGGTCTGCTTAAAATTTAATTGCAATGGATCTTTATTTTTAGTTCAACAAATATAACATTCCAGCCCAAAGGTGGAAAAGTGGTTATGCGTGGCGTTTACAATTCTGACGCTCTTGCTCTCAGTCGCTATCGCTGTTACTGCATTTATTTTCGCTCGGTGTACAACTATATTGTTAACCTAGTTAACCTTGCAAATAGCTTGCATTAACTTTGCTATCTATCTAATGATCTATCTATGCCTTGCTCTCTTCGTATATCGCTCCCTCATAGTTCCCCCATATCACTGCTTCCCCCTCTCACTCTCTATCTCTCTCTCTCTCTCTCTCTCTCTCTCTCTCGACTAATCGAAATGTGCGCGTATATATATATATATATATATATATATATATATATATATATATATATATATATATACGCGCACATTTCGATTAGTCGTTATATTACATATATTTTATATATATACGTATATAAATATAGGTACATAATTCCTATGTACAGAGTGTACTTCCAACAATTACGGCAACTCGTTCACTCTGCCCACGTAGCGATTTGCGACGCGGCTTTTGAGCCGCAGCCAAACACACATTTTCCACCACAAAATGCGATCCAGCTGCCAACCAGGTTTTTTCTTTCAAGTTAAGACAAACTTTAAACTTCATGCTAGACTTTTGATTTTCGCTTGCTTTACATATATTTTCTATATCTCAGCGGCTAAAAAAAACAGGCTCAATCATACAGACATGTACAATGCATATACAATAAACATACTTATGTAAATATATATATATATATATATATATATATATATATATATAGATGTACACCCACACGCAGCTGTATTTCACCCACCTAATAGACGAATAGCTATTTATTGGAACTGGAAGTCTGCCTCTCGTTCGTCTGTCCCGTAGCTGGCAGGTTTAGTGGGCTAGACGAGTGTGTGTGTGTGTGTGCGTCAAAATTTGCAGCACTGAAATTCTGCATATAATTACATAGAGTAATTATTAGCTTAGTTTGTAAGAACCGAAAGGATTCCGTTAATTAATGCAAATAAGTCAAGTGATATTCGCAAATGTTAAAGTAAATCTGTGACAAAATGTTGAGCCTTTACTGTTAATGCAAAAATAAACATACAAATCGTATGATACTTTTAAGTAGATAGACCAATTTGTGTATTATATTATAGTACTTGGATTTTGTATGTCATTCGCATCGAAACACTGAATAACTTACCCCTTTGCAAACAGCATTTGATGTTCAAACTTGTAGTGGAAATCATCTTTGATACATTTATATAAATGCACGTTTTAACATATAGTTTAACGTTTAACATTTAAATGAATTGATAATTATGGTAATAATACATTTTTAAAATTTTTGAATATTTCAAAATAGGTGCCACTGTTGTGTCCTGGCGTGTTAATAATCAGGAGCAGTTGTTTGTTAGGTAAGCCCTTTTTAGTGTTACGCATACGCTGCATTGGCCACTTAAGCTGAAAGCGCACAGTCAACCATTGGAAGTTGAAGTAACTTACGCAAGTCTACGGTAACTAACGACGTGCAACCAAAAAAGTGTTGGGCAAAAGTTTGAAACTGACGAACGCATACCAACACATTGGACGTAAGCTAGCCACAAAGGATGCCCTGCAGTATGAACAGAGGCGTTTGGGAATTGGTCATCCTTAGCCATTTGGCATCAAAATGTTTTCGCTTCCTACACGACGATAAAAACATGAAACGAACCAAAAAGAGACGTGCAAAAAACGACCAAAAAAGAGAGCTCAGGGCGCCACAGTAAGAGAGAACGTAACCGAGAGAGCAAGAGTTTGACGAAGAGAACGCGTGCTGCAAATGCACAAGTCGAAATCAGCGGGCAGCTCTTTGGGCTGCTTTCTGCTGTGTACGCTATCTTGCTCTAACTAACGATACCAACAAAAAGTAACAAGAACAAAAACACCAACAACAACAAGGAAACAATGTGCCGGTTTTTATGAATGGAGTTTTTTGGCGCGGCATCTAGATCGATAAATCCCGACTACGGCTACACGAACAGTGGCCCAAAATGTCCGATTGTGACATCTTGGCGGTCTCAGTGGTCTCAGTAGCAGCTGCTGCTGAGGCTTGCCTCTTCTTAAATACCTTAAAGCTTTAAAAGGGAATTTTACAATTTTAGCTATATGAATGCTTAGCTAAAAAGTATTAGGATTCGTCATTGTTTCAAGTTTTATGAACATTGAAGTAAATGAACACGAAATAAGCACATATGCCCCAACCTATTTACAGGGTATAGTGACAGTGGGACAACAGCATTTTCATGTTTTCTGCCACCTAACATTTTTCTTTGCTTAGTTTCCAAGTTTTTCACAACATTTTCGTCTGTTTGTCCGTATGGTCGTTACACATTGCGTCGCTTTTTTATTCAGCTTTTTTTTTATCACCTTTTGTTTTTTGTTCTGCACATTGGCATTTGGAAACCCAGCAACAGCGACGACGAACTCACAAAAACCGTTGCGAGTCGAGTTGAAGTTGAGCTTGGCAGCACAAAAACCAGGGACACTTTTTTGGAGTGTGCAAGCCAAAAGGAGCTCTACGTGTGGCAACAACTGGTAACGGAAAGCTATGTTATGTATTGAGAAGCAGAGGCAGAGAGAAAGAGCGAGGGCGAGGGACAGAGGCAGAGAGAGAGAGAGAGAGAGAGAGAGAGAGAGAGAGAGAGAGAGTGGAAAATGGAGGATTGGATACTCTAAAAAAGAAAATGAAAGCAGGCAGCTCAGTAGCTAATGCTTAGAGAGCTGCCACAATAAATGCCACATGCCGCACTGAACTGATCCGCTGCACGTTGCACAGCCAACTACCTGACAATATTAATGGCACAATTACTTCTCCAGGTTCTTGGAGCAAACAAAGATGCAGGGGCACCCCGGTTGATGGATGCGTCGGCAAATTAGCGCAGGCAAAAAACCGAAAAGGGCCATCTGAATCATTGAGCAAAAAGTTGCCAGCCAACGCCCAGTGCCAGACACTTTTTTTCGTCCATCCGCTGCTTAAGCAAGCGATTCTGAAATTTCTGAATGTCTGCGAGCGTTTTTATGCCGAAATTCAAAGATGTTTTATCAGCTCTGAAAAGCTTTGAGATCTGCGCAACAAACAACACAAATTGAGCTGAGAATAAAATGCTTACATTTTCATTAAAATCCTTAATTAATTTAATTGCACTTTTTTAATTTTTAAAAATCTATAAATTAATTAACAAGAATTATCAATCAAATTGAAAGTTTGCTGAGGAGTGTCACGAAAATATATAAGGATATATAGGCAGTGTTGGGTGTGACTAATAATAATAGAGCAGAACTGTTTCTTCTTTAAGAACCAAACTTGATGTTACTAGTTACTAGTTACAAGTATGCTGTGTAAAATTAATTTCCTTCTGATATTTTAAATAACTTAATACATACATATATTATTTCTTCCACTTTCAGCAAGTTGGCATCGTTTGATGGCAAAAAGGCTATACGTGGAGGCATACCCTTCGTTTTTCGTAAGCACGCATTTATATACATATGTATATACGTATAAGTTTGAGAAAATCTTTCCAAATTGTAGCACAATTTGGTCCTTGGTCCTTTGGTCCACAGCATGGATTTGCAAGAGTCACACGCTGGCATTTGGACCGAGCCCCAGAACGCTTACACAATGGCGATGTAGAGGCAATATTTTCGCTTATGGACAATGAGTTTACGCGTTCTATATGGAACTATCAGTAGGTATATGACAAGGCTGTCAATTGAACTAAATTAATTTTGCTATCATGCACAGATTTCGCATCACCTATCGCTTGATACTGCGTGAAAAAGAACTTCACTTTCATATCGGCGTATATAATCCTAGCAAAAATCTGAGTTTTACTTTTAATATGTTGCTGCACACATATCTAAAAGTTCCAGATGTTCGACGCTGTCAGATAACTGGACTGCAGGGCTGCCATTTTATAGACAAAACCCGCGAGGGCGCCTTGTATCAGGTAAAGGTGCAGCTTGGTTTTCATAGATGATATCTAATATGTATTACCTTCAGGAGGGTCGCGAGGTGGTTACAGTTAACGAGTGGACAGATCGCATCTATCAACATACGCCACAGGAGCATGTGATAACGAATGTAGTATCCGGGCGGAAGATGAGGCTGCACAAGTACAATTTCCCCGACACAGGTGAGTTAAACAGCAGCGACAGTTAATATGCAACCTTGAATGTTCTGTGCATATGACATTTCTGTGTTCCTCGATAAAAGTAATGTCTTTAGGAGATCTCTAAGGTTAACATGCTCTATTAAAGGACTCAGTAGGTTACTACTGTTAAAAATAACTCAGGAGGTTACAACTATGAAAAGACACACAATTACTCAATCGTGAACTTCAAGAATATAGTAAAAGTGCTCCTTATATTGCTTAGCTCTCTGATTGTAAGTTTACTTGGCTAAATCGTGAGATTCTTGGTAAAATATGTGCTAACAACTTCTCGTAGTCATGTTAATTATCTAATGACGTCTAACATTTCGAAAACTTTGTGGTTTCTTACAGTTATTTGGAATCCCTGGATCGATCGATCGCGTGAAATGAGCGACTTTGGCGACGATGAATTTCCCAACATGCTGTGCGTAGAGGCTGGTAATGTAAGCTCTCCAGTCGTACTGCTTCCTGGCACCTGTTTTGAGGCCAGCCAGATACTTCAGGTACATGAATATGTAATATTTATACAGCGATATTCTTTAACAAGCTGCAACCCATGCCCACAGCAATTTAAGTGTCCTTATAATTTGCTTCTGCCTAAGAAAAAGCCACAAAGAAAACTAATATGATTACGTAAAACCTTAATTAAAGCAATGATACCTTAACTATATGTCTATTCAGATCATCATCGAAGGAAATGTCAGTCGTAAGACCAAACGGAATCGCTAGCGTTTAAGGAATCGGAACCCGCTGAGGTAAACCGATTCGTACACTATTGCAATGACATCGTCCAGAGAGTAAGCTAAAAAGTCATGACGAATTAGGAACATTTTGTCAGTTGGCTACAAGTGTACACTTTAAGTAATTATCCCTATCACTAGCGCAAAATTGAGACACAAAAAAATAAGCACAAAAAATTGATAGAACTGTGTTAAGTGCTCACATTGAGAATGCGATTCGTGTCGTCTTCAAACTAAGAAGTAACTACTTAGAAAATATATTTAATTGTGCATTAACTCAACTAAACTAAACTAAATTAGCATTAGGCTGAAATAGTTAGTGTTTATTTGTATACGATACGATACGATCGATAAATATTTTATAGCCTAGTTTAAAATTCATCTCTGTGTAAAATACTAAAATATGAAATAAAATAATACAAATCATTAGTTTTTGCTGTGTCAATTTATATATGTAATTACAGTTGGCGCAAATTATAAAACGAAATGAATAAACTCACACCCACATATGTGTATATTTATGTATTAAATACATTATGTTATTCGATCTTCTGCGGGCGTCCAGCGTGGAAAAACAGTCCCAGCTATGCCGTACAACGCATAGGTGATATTCCCAATAATATGTTGTTTATCTGAAGAATCACGCGGCTATTAAAGGGGTATAATAAATAAATAAATATATATATATATATATATATATATATATATATATATATATATATATATATATATATATATATATTGTTGTTTAAGTACCGTACAACCTGGAGTATAAGAAACTCTACTCACTTTGTGATAGTCAAAAATTTCTCTGCCAGTTATTGCTTGTTGAATGCAAACAAATCCCAGGCACATTAATATAATTATTTTCAACATTTTTTTTTCACTTTTGTTATACCTTATTAGTTATTACCTTAAAGCGTACAACCAATCTCTTTGGATTGTTCTATTCCACTGTCAAGATAAAAATTTTAAAATTATAAAGAACGTTGCAGCGCACCCGAACGAGCGCAACCGACTGCAAAATACTTATCCCAGCAACCCACACAAGGGCATCTATTACATTATATTTTAAAATAATCTTAAATCCTCACGGCTGACGCTCTAATTAGCTGCCGATTAAAATTTTGCATCGGAAGTGGCTATCGAAGCCTCAATTCGGATCTAAGTTTAAAACCTTAGCAAGTGATGGGGAGTGTAGAGGTATGGGCTCGAACTTCGAGCACCGGCGCGCTCATCTCGATATTTTTATACATTTTCATGAAGTGATATAAATATATTGATTTGTGCAATGCCCGTCATGCTGTCTGTCCGTATGAAGGCAAACCATTTCCACGCTGTTGAAGCTAGAGATTTGAAATTTGGAATATATACTTGTGAATACTTTCGTCTGATAAAGCGTCAAGATTTTCCCGATACGCCCATTAGGGGCGTGGCAAATCGGCAAACGCATTTTTCTGTATATCAGAAACACTACTAATAGAAGGGCTAGAGAGTTAAGATTTGTAATGAACTGTATCTTCTACAGTTTAAAAGCCAGAACGCCCACGTGGATTACTGTTACGATCCTATAAAGTTATTTTGTGTTACTAAAATATTATTCTCAATACATATATCAAATTTTGCAAATCAAAAGACAAGGTCAAAGTAATTATGTGGCGAGTTATTGGCTCAGAAGCTGTAGATTTTACAGTTTTGATTTGCCACGCCCCAAGTGGGCGTAGACATATAATTTTTGGCATGTTTATAGAGTGGGTGTTCAGGAATAAAACTGTAAAGTTTGGATGCCTATTTAAAAAAAATGCGAAAATGACAGGGTATTTTTTGTAGGTAGGAGGAGGCCACCAATAACACAGCATCCACTTTTGAAGCTTCTAGCACTAAAAATGTCGGAGATATAAGCTAATATTATCCGCCATGACTTTTCGATTTTCGGACCTTAGCCCTTGGTATATACCAAGTCTCAAGCATCAATAGTGCTGAAAATATAACAGAATTGGTAAAATCAATTTATATTCAGAGCCACATAATATTTTGGGAGATCTTTAAAGGATCGTAACAATAACCCACGTGCCAAATTTTGGGCGTTCTAGCTTTAAAACTGTAGAAGATACAGTTTGACTCAACCGTGTTGATGAGTCTTTTTTGAGTCCCCTTGACGATTAAAAAATGACTAATCTCCTGGGCGATCGAAAGAAGACTCATAAACGACCCTTTCATATGCTCAAAGTATGATTGGTTTGGAATACAACAACGAAATGCAAAGCAATCCCCATATGAGCATGCAGGTGATTAAAATATGATCATTGCTTGGCACTTAAGTATATATAATGTTTTTGTTGAAAGGCGTACGTATGTAACAGCATAAGGAGGCGTGGCAGACCCCATAAAGTATATATATATTCTTGATCAGGATGACAAGCCGAGTTGATATAGCCATGTCCGTCTGTCCGTCCGTATGTATGAACGCGTCGTTCTCAGAACCTACAAGAGCTAGAGACTTCAAATTTTTAATGTAGGTTCCCGTATATCAGGAAAAGATCGCGTTTGTTTCAGAAATTCGATAAATGTTATCGTTTTATTGTTATCGATTAAAAACGAAAATCTAAATTAAGCTAAAAAATTCTATCTAATTCATCTTTCTAGCTAGAGTCTTCAAATTTTGCATTTAGTGTTATTTGTCTAATAACTTTTTTTCTAGAGTAACGATTTTGATCAAACTTGTTGGGCGTGATCATGTCATCCATATGTGTCAAAGCACAAGTCTCTAGTATTTGATATACGGGAGTTACAAATTTGAGGCGAAGGGGGCGTGGCATCCAAAATTTAACAAAACCCGAAATTGTGTAAGGCTTACATAACACTAAATGCAAAATTTGAAGACTCTAACTATAAAGATGAATTAAATAAAATTTTATAACTAAATGAAGATATCGGTTTTTAATCGATAACATTAAAATTAAGACAGTAATCGATTTTTTTTAACAAACTCGATCTTTTCGTGCTATACAGGAACCTATATAAAAAATTTCAAGTCTCTAGCTCTTATAGGTTCTGAGAACGACGCGTTCATACATACGGACAGACGGACGGACAGACGGACAGGGCTAAATCGACTCGGCTACTCTCCCTGATCAAGAATATATATACTTTATGGGGTCTGCCACGCCTCCTTCTCCCTGTTACATACATATCAACAAAAACATTATACCCTGATTTTCCCATTTTCAATGGGTTCAGGGTATACAAATTTGAAGACTCTAACTATAAAGATGAATTAAATAGAATTTTATAACTAAGTGAAGATATCGGTTTTATATCGATAACATTAAAACGATAATAGTTATCGAATATTTGAAACAAACTCGATCGAATCGTGATATACACGAACTTCCAAAAAAAATTGAAGTCTCTAGCTCTCATATCTTCTGAGATCGACGCGTTCAAACATACGGACAGACGGACGGGGCTAAATCGACTCGGCTACTCTCCCTGATCAAGAATATATATACTTTATGGGGTCTGCCACGCCTCCTTCTGCCTGTTACATACATTTTCACAAAACCATTATACCCTTTTTTCCCATTTTCAATGGGTTCAGGGTATAAAAAAGAGTCATAAGCGACTCATCAAGATGAGTCGCGGCTAGGGTACCATTTTCTCCCGACAGAACAGTCTTTTATGATCAGAAAATGAGCGCAAATATGACTATTTTCAATCGTCGCGCGACTCATAAAAGACTCAATTATGCTCTGTTAACTTAAAAAATGCTTGCTGGGAATTTGCTACGCTCCCAATGGGGAGATATATCCGCCATAGCTTTTGGATCGTGGGATGTCGACGTGAGTGTTCATTATAAATCTCAACTCTCTATCCCTTCTATAAGAGGTGTTTCAGAGATACAGAAAAATGCATTTTTCAATTTGCCACGTCCCTAGTGGGCTTAACGGGAAAATCTTGACATTGTCTGATCGGGGTACTCACGAATATATAATCAAAATTTCAAGTCTCTAGCGTCAATTGCGTAGAAATGGTTTGCGTTCATACAAAACCAATATACTTATTTTACTTCGTGAATACGTATAAAAACTGCACACGTGTTACCGCAGCTGCTGATACAAAGTTAAGACACCACTTTCAAGGGATGTAAGAAATTTTTAGTGTACGGTAAAATGCTTTTTCTGAGCTAAATGTATATCGCAACAAAGTTTTATACACTTTATCGTTAAGTTTAGCATTCCTAGAAATAACTAAATAAATGAATCTGTCCAAAGTCTGAAATGTTTATCTTATGAACAAAAGAAAATATTGCCAACAAAATTAAAGTTGATCAAATAGTTAACATAATACAAATATATTACATATTTTAAAGAATTTTTACATAACTATTATGATAGTGATGGTTTTTCGGGCTAACAGAATAAACAAATTATTACTTTTCTATCTTTCCATTCTTAATTATCAATTTATGTAAACAAACTCAGATGGCTTGTGGGCTCCTTCATCATAGACCCCCAAAAAATGCTAAACATATGTTAACAGTTGATTATTAATTAAATGAGCGCTTTTAAAATAAATATTTTTGAGATGTGATATAGTTAACAGCCCACCGAATGCAAACGGCTGTGTCTTAGGTATTGTTTAAAAAGGTCAACCGCACTTGAGGGCGTTATTATTATAAGTTATTAACTTATTCGCAAGAGAATTTTAACATTACCTTGATAAGTTCTTAGCTAAATAAATCTACTTTAATAACTTGGTCGCCATCTATACTTAGCTTACATTTATTAGATTTCTTGTTGGTTTTATCTTACGGTTAGGTTTTTGTTTTTTACAATACATATATAAATTAGGCCTTTCTAGAATATAACTTAGCGCAATGCACTCAAGAATTGAGCGACTCTTAGTAAAGATTCTCAATCGGTGTTTTTGTCGTTAATTAAAGCAGCACAGCAGCAGGCATAAAGTAAACTTATAGCACACTTAGTTGAGAGTTGAGGGCTAAATAGCTATGGCCTTTCTCTGTAGACTCTTTCATATATATATATATGTATATATATATATATATATATATATATATATATATATATATATATATATATATATATATATATATATACATATATATATATATATATATATATATATATTATATTATAGGCAATAAGTATTACGATAAAATGATATTGCAGGGATAGTTTGGTGTACAGCATTGTGTGCCAGATTGTGGATGCTCTAATCAATTTTCACGGCACCATAGATTTTTAATATGAAAACATAGGCAGCAAAGAAGCCAATGGAGCCAGTCAGTAGCCAAAATGTTAGCACCATTAAGCCTAAAAATGAATAAGCTTTTAATAATTAATATAATATATATATATAAGATTTACGCACCTGTGTAGCCCAAGTAAAGCAGTGTGGGTATAAATTCTGTAATCTCCAGCTTCGTAAAGAAGTAAAATATGCTATAGAAGAGCACGTACACAGCCGAGCCGCCAGAGACAATGAAACTGCGCCACCACCAGCGATAATCCTGTAAAATCATAAAGTTAATAAAGCATTATATACAGTCGAGAATTTTTATATAACATATACCTCCCCACACAGCTGAAAGTAAGTCATAACAATGGAAATTTGACCGCAGCTAACTACTAGAATGCAAAATACCAAAAACAGAAAGCCAAACAAATAATAAAATTGATTCTGCCAAATTGCCGTAAAAACGAAGAACAGTTCAATAAAAACGGCTCCAAATGGCAGGATACCAGCCATTAAGGTGCTGGGATGAGAAGAGAGAAGAATGAGTTACGATGAACATCGAGCATTAGAAGTAGTTAACTAACCTCAAGGCTGCATTCATATACCAATGCTGCGTGGGTACCTGGCGTGGTATCATATTCGTTCGCACTGGATGCTGATACGGTTGCTTGCGATAGCCCATATAGAATCCTAGATAAACAAGTGGCACGGATATGCCGAACCACAGTAACAGCAACGATATCATTGTTGTAAATGGCACAGCACCGCTCGACGATTTATCCCAAATGAAGAAGTTCAAAATGAATCCCGTGCTGTAAAGTATTTAAATTTATATAAGAACATTTCAATTTATAAACCAAAGACTAAACTCACCCAAAGACAATACCAGGATAGAGTGTGGCTGTTAGGAAGGCAGCCCGCTTCCATTCCCGCCCCTTCATTGTTTTGTAGAGACGCGCCGCATAGTAGCCGGCAATGGTGCCCATGAAAACGTACATAAAAATACCGGACGTCATAAGAGCGCCACGTGACGAAGGCGACAGCATGCCCAGCATTGCAAAAAATATGGTAATCATGGCCATGAAAAAGATTTGGATGCCGCTGCCAATAATAGCAGAGAAGAGGCGCGTATTTTTTGGCGGTCGAAAGACGTCGCCATGGACCAACTTCCAGCCGGTTTCCTCAAGTGTATCTTCGATATTATCATCCGTATTATAGCGAGCGATATCTCGCCGTAATGTGCGTATCATGATCATGGTGAGTATACCAGATAAGAAAAAGACGACTACCAGTGAATTGATGATGCTAAACCAATGAATTTGCACATCACGCATGCCCAAATAAATGTCCCAACGTGAGGCCCAGCTGACCTTAGACTCCTTCCAAACCACAGAGTACGTAAAATAGAGCTGCGTCTCGCCCCATGGATTTACGAGCTGTGGACTCGGACTGTCTGGGAAATTGCAGCTATCGCCCTCAAATTTGAGCTCTTTGTTGCTAACCGACCCAGTTATCACCTCAAAGCCAACCACACGATATTTATCCTTAGTGTACATGTGATAGGAGAGAATGAACTTAAGATGGTTATTAATATACATCTTATCGCCATCCATTTGACCCAATCGATAACCATGCTCGTACGTCACTTCAGCGGGATTTATGGCACTCACAATGCGAGTCGCCACCGGCAAATTGTCCACTAGCAAATGAACAAAATACTCATGCTGTATACGCTCGGCGACCATTGCCGAATCCTCTTTGCTCCAGGTCATAGGTAAATCTTTTTTATTGCAGAGCAGCTTACAATTAACGTCCTCGGCCATTTGAACCTCGTATGGTGTGTTCACTATGCGGTCACCTCGCAGTACTTCGCCCAGATTCTCTGATTTGAAAATAAGAGTTCCATTCTTGGGATAGCAGAAGCGTAACGAATAATACTGATAGGGAAGCTGGGTTCGACTGCTAGTCATTTTGACCGCCTTAACATCGATTTTTTGTCCACGTATAAATTCAACGGGTGCCACGCCGGGCACATAAAAGCAATCAACAATGATGACGACGCTGCTGCTGGCAAGCAGCGCGAACATCACCGTCCACTAAAAAATAAGGTAATAACAAATAAAAGAGAAAAAAACATAAACAAAATTTGATTGCGTGTCCCTTTTGTCGACGTTTCGTTTATGGACAGTTCGCTGAATTTTACTTAAGTGCTTGCCTGCACTTTACAAGACTCACCTGCATGGCTGGCTGCTGGAATGAAGCCTGAATGATATGCACTGAATGTAAATGTATATATTTAACAAAAAATTTGCCAATTTGTAAACTAGCTAAAAATATATTCCTTCTCCTTGCTTCTTCTCGCTTGCAATTGTCGCCCGCTCAGTGTAGGAAAACGTTAAAATTTATGTTCAAAATTTTTCTTTTTGTGGTATTTTTTCTGTTGATGTTACAATACTGCTATACAATTTAAATTAAAATCATAAAAGTTAATTTATGTATATACATATTTGTTTTACCAAGCTTCGATTTTAAGATGCTTTAGATTTGATTCTTTTTTAAATATTTGGTTCGAGTGGTAATTCTATATAAAAATAACGACAGTTTATTTTAGTAACATGCCACTAATAACATTACAAACTTATGTTAAGTCAGTAACAGAAAAACGAACTATGTGAGCTAACCATTTTACAACTAGTTCGTTTCAATTAGTTAAGTGAGTCGCTTGAGCGAATCTGTTCCACACGACTATACCAGAGAAAATATGTGTCTCAAGTAGTGTATAATTGTTTAAAATTTGATTAAAGCTTTACTTATTTTATTTAAAAAAAGTATAAGCAACAAAATCGATCTTTCCGCTCGAAATACATTTCGCCTACCCTACTGTGCACTACTATTTCGTAGTTGCGGTGGCTGTCGCTTGCTCCATTTGTTTTCTGTATTTGTGTATACAGGGACGGTGCTGCGACGCTGTTGGAGTTGTGCTCGTCCTTGCTTGACAAAGGCGCAACAATTAGAACGCACAACAAAGCGGGTGAGTCGTTGTGTTTGTGTATGTGTGCGTGAGAAAATCATTAGTAAAAAAATTCAAGCGTTGCTTGTTTGTGTATGCGCGCCATGTGATAATGTGTGCGTAGGTGTTGCCTACTAAACTTTCTTTTTCTACAATCAGCTACACAAGTAAAGCAGCCAAGAAAATACCAAAAAGATAATTTCAGAAAATACCAAAGTTTAGGCTACACATAGTATGGAAAATACACAGAATGCTGCAGTTGCCGCCAACGCTGCTGCCGCTTCCCCCACCGCTGCCACCAGCAGCAACAGCAACAACGCCGACGACAATGACAGTGATAACGATGTGGTCACCGATTTTCTAAACTCCAATTTCAATAGTAACAGCAGCGGAGTTGAAGACGTGTCAACCGCTCCTGCTGCGCCAACAGCGAAAATCGTACATTCTGCTCCTCGTCTTACAGTGGAAAGTCAAAATTATTGTATACCTGTTATTAAGACACATGTCCCAGCTGTGACGCTCCCTGGAATTATTAATAACAATACTAATAGTATACTACACCTCAGCAACAACAACAATATGATACCTACAATTAATGTAACACCTCATAGTCCTGCCTCAGGCTCCAAGTACAATAACATCTTTGAGGACACATTGAGCCAGTTGCAAAATATACGCGAAACTGTTCAGCAGATGAAGAACTCCTCATCCAGCCACAATCAGCAAGATGGTCTTGTCAATAGCTATGGCCTACTTAATGCAGCGATACTCAGCGCCTCGCTACCTGATCTCAGCACTATAGGAGTAACCGCCAACGCCAACGGGGTCATTGGAATCAACAACATGAGCATGATGTGGTCGGCAGCTCCACAACAATGTCTACTCCTACATTCAGATCGTCGGAAATCCTGGACGACGGTAGATGATGCCAATGCGACAGGTGATTGCACCAACAAGAGCGTCAGTCTGTCCAGTTTGGACAGCGAGGAACAGGAGACCATACGCGTTACCGAGCAGCGAAGACGTTCAGCTAGGAATAGCACAGGCGGTGAGAACTTTCTGCTCTATATACAGATTATTCGGACAGAGTTTCCGAATGGGAGTTTTTATACCCTGAACCCATGTGTTGCTTGTTATGTGCATACATATACACATGTATATAACAAAAATGGAGAATGCTCGGAATAGCGGTTCTTCGCAGGGTTCAGGGTAT
Source organism: Drosophila paranaensis (assembly GCA_035047545.1). NCBI lineage: Eukaryota > Metazoa > Arthropoda > Insecta > Diptera > Drosophilidae > Drosophila > Drosophila paranaensis. The sequence goes on along the minus strand of JAWNPL010000068.1, from coordinate 197,169 downwards.
CCCCTAGTCGAGCGGTCTCGAATAGAGTTTTCTTGTTTTTTTTGAAGGAGAAGTTGTTCAATTGCAAGCACGGGATAATAAAATGCGTATATCATTCAAAAATCAAGACTTTCTGATAATTTCACCCGTTTTCTGATAGTAAACGTTAATTTATAATAATTTTCAATTGAATATCTAAAATATTTACTTTATTGCCTAAATAAACCATTTTCATACGAATGTTTGGATAATCATAGGATTCAATAATTGAAAGCTTCATTTTCTTATCAATAAGTACAATGCATGAACCATCTTTCTTCTTCTTAAATTCAATTCTGAGTTAATGTAATATTAACAAGTTCACACGTCACAAACGCTTCTTACGCGTCAATATCCCCATTGCCCTACCTCTAGGCAGCGTTTAGTTTCGATTGCGATAAGAAATTCGACAAAAGCCTCACAGTTCTCGCTATCAGTGCCTAGTACCTGAGTCCAAGAGTCAAACGTGTTTACCTCCTTTTAGTTATTTCAATCGATTTTCATACAGCATTTCCATAAGTTTTTTTTCACATTTTACAAACATTATTATACACAGGCATTTCAACTCATTCGCTGAATGAGGCAGAGCTGGCGCGAGACTTTGAGCGTATTGCGGCTAAGAGAAGCTTAGCAACGGAGATAATTAGCCGAATACCGTTGCAGAAGAGCATCTCAACCTCATCGATCATTGCCAAGGAGGACATCAAAGCGATAACACGACATCTCACAGATAGCGAGGATGAGAATCAAACTTTATTGCGTTCACATGCTAAGATTGAGGTTTACGATCACGTAGAAAAGCGTCCAAAACGTGGCTCCCTATTCTTTCGAAAGAAAAAGCAAAAGGCTAAGACGAAGTCGCTTATAGGTGGCATTCAGTTAAACGATATGGAAACACATTTGGAACGTAAGAAACTGTCAGCAGGTCAGGACTACTGTGATGGCTCCGAGAGTTTGCACCAGCAGCATTATCAACATCATCAGATGCAGGAACAAGAGGATCATCAGCCGTTGATTCGTGCCGCCGAGCTTCAATTTCTTAATGAGCCGCCAATTGAGGCGCAGGATTTGGGAGCTGATCCAGCATTGGGTATTGTATTACAAGAGCCCGACTCCTGGACGCCAAATGTTCCCAAGGACCAGCTAAAAACACTCAAGGAATTACAAATCAAACGGCAGGAGCATATATACGAGTTCATAATGACCGAGAAGCATCACTGCCAAACGTTAATTGTAATGCGTAAAGTATTCGTTGAGAGTATGGAGCGGCATTTTCCAGCGCTCAATACGCACAGTATGTTTCCTCGGCTCCAACAGCTTACAGAGCTGCATACGTGCTTCCTGCGTCAGCTACGGCAGAAACAACGCGAAAATTTGCTTGTGGATAGCATTGCCGATATTCTGCTTGATTTTTTCTCGCTGGAACAGGCGCAATGTCTGCGCTTGGCCTATGGAGAATTCTGTGCGAATCATCGTAGTGCTTTGGAACAATTCAAGCAATGCCTCTCGGAGCCGAGTTTTGCAGAATGGTATAAGCATTGTCTGCAGAACCCATTGCTCAAAAAGAAGGGAATACCGGAGTGCATCTTGTTTGTCACACAGCGCTTAACAAAATATCCACTTCTGATTGAACCTTTGCTGAAAAGCGCGCGGGATAATAAATTGGAGACGGATAAGTTGCAACATGCGCTAAATTTAGTTAAATCTCTTCTAGTTGATGTGGATGCTTGTGTGGCGGAGAAGGAACTGCGTGAAAGGCAGCTGGAGATTTATGCCCGTGTCGATGCAAAATCTTTTGCTATCTATAAGAATAAACCATTTCGTAAGACCGAGTTGGGCGTAGAGTCACGACGACGTCTTAAATTTGATGGCTTGGCCACCTTGATGCAGGGTCGTGCTAAGACTCAGCTGGTTTTAATTGTGGTGCTCACAGATTGCCTTTGCTTTCTTAGCGAGAATTCGGCGCATAATAAGTATGCGTTTTTCACTCCCGAGCATAAGGCGGGCGTGGTTCCGTTGCAGAAGCTTTTGATACGCGAGAAAGCGGGTACAGAATCGCGTGGAATATATATCATTAGTTCGAATCCCGATTTTCCCGAAATGTACGAACTCAAAGTGCAAACGCCAAAGGATAAGCAAACCTGGATACAGAGCATCAGACAGGCAGTGCTCGATTGCCCTGCCACGGATGTTATTGAAGCTGAAGCGTTGACGGCGGAAGAGAAGCTACGCATTGGTGTAAACAAGCGCGAGATAATTGAGAAAATGCGTCAGAAGGATATTGAGCAGGCGCTACTGTTAGAGGAAAAACTTTTGCTCCAGTTCAATCTTCTCAAGCAACAGCAACCCTTTGGCGAAGATCTCAATACAGCTAACATGAATGGTAGTGCGGCCAATTTTCTGGCCGCCTTTGGCTCCTATAAGGAGTTGGTAGCCACAGATTGCGATACCACAGAGCTCTGGCGACGTGTTCTCAACACTGTGCAAGATATAAGCCAGCTAGCAGCGAGCATTTATAGCGCTGCAACCGGGCTACCCGTCTCACGCACCGTCAGTAGCGTGGGTGAAAAACAAAGTGCTCTTTATGCTTCGCCCACATTGCCGAAACGTGCGGAAACCTTTGCGGGCTTCGACGAGAAAAGGGGCAAACTTGTTGTGGGCCGGGATGCCAAGCTAACGCCCCGGTTACAAGAGCTGGAGGAGAAGCGTGAGCTGAAGACCCAAACACCAGTGGAGTTAACCGCTGCGCCAACCCAGCTTCAACTTCATGCCACGATGCCCGCCAATAGTAAGGAGCATAACTATGCGGTACTCCAGGTATCTCATCATTTGCACACTCTGCTCTGCATAATATCACAACAAATGACTTGCATACAGAGCTTGCAACTTCAACTGGCGCTGTATCGTGAATCGCCAAGGAACAGCAGTGTTGGTGGTAGCTCTAGCGCCAGCGGTGCTAGTGGTTCAGGTGCTGGTGGTAGCTCTATCTACACGCACAAGGATCAGCTGGAGGAGCTGCGCAATTTGCAAGATAAATTGCAGGAGGAGAAGACCGCTTGGTTACGTCAGAAGCAACAGCAAATGGACGAGCTTGTGGAAATGCGAGAACAACAGCTACAGCTGCAACAACAAATCAAGGCGGAACAGGAGGACGTACGTCAGCAACGTGAGCAGCTCTATCGAAAAATGGAACTGTTGTCCAGTCAAGGTCTTTTACTATCACCCAGTACACCGCTGCCAACGCTTGCTTCAGCCCTTGCACCTGTCGCTTTGCCAGAGGATACACATGAGCTAGACACGCCCACTGCAACAACACCAACAACAACGACCACCTCCACCATTGACAGACGCAAGGAGAAGTGGTTGTGCAGCGGATCCAATTCCAAAACCCCGCCTGTGCATTTACTTAGCGCGAACAATGCACCGAAAGCTAACTCGGCGCTCGTTAAACAGAAACTGCCCATGAAGCTGTCATCATTGTCATCCAGCACGCGTGTTGATAAATCATCCAGCTTTCATAATAGCTCCAATAATGCATCTACACCTGCTTCCGCTGGAGTGCAACAAATGTTTCCTCTTAAGTTAGCTGACAAGCAACGACAAATGGCTACGCCGACGCTGCAACATGCACGCACCGGCAGCTCTCCTGCCATCATACAACAGGCCGCCGCAACGGCGGTAGCTAATCTAACGCCAAACGTCGCAGGACATTATGCTGGATATGGAGGAGCAGCAGCTGTTGCTGCTGCTCAGCAACAACGACTTGTGCAAACTCCCACAAGCAGCCGCAACAATGCAAATGCAACTACACGTGTGACTGCTCCTTTGGGCAATTCTGAGCAGGCGCCACGCGCCAATCCCGAGGAAGAGGAGATTTATTTCTGACGCACATTCACTCCAGAAGTTGAAATCTAAAAATTTAGGCATCCAATCCCCAACATTCCAATAACAGCTCAAAAATGTGGTATAATTTGCCTGTCAGTTGGGAGCTTTACATTTTTCATTTGTAATAGGCGTCTCGTTTAATTTCCCCAAAGATCTACATACCTTCTGTCATTAGTATGCTTATTTCCAGCATTTCACCAATTACCATATGGCAAATTAATCCATTAACCAAGCATCTCCAAAACGCAGTATACTCGTTTGAGTGCTCGTCCATTAACTTAAGTAATCCCAAGTCTGTGTTTATCAATAATATATATCTATACATAGTATGTACTTAAATAGTTCCAATGACTCCAGTTAAGTCTATCAAAAAGTATCAAGTTTTTATAAATGTACTGTATTATAAATAGAGAAAAGTGTATGACCATTACTTATTTCAAAATTAAATTTATAATAACAATCTTGTCAAGCTGTTCTTTAATGTGTTCCGAAGCTTTTAAAACTGTTAAATGAGTATTTATAACTTTAATGCTTTTATCTCAAATTATTTATTCTCTCAATGTACTTAGTTTTTTAAATTATTCATAAATATTTGATGTGTTTTTATTTTTAGTCATTTCCAAATCTAAGTCAATATGTTATTAATAATTAATCAATTACACAACTGACACGAATATGTATGTAAAACTACAATGTACGGTGGCGTCTCCACATAAAAATTACTTTTTAAACCTTAATACAGGTTATACCATGCAAACTAAAGAAAAATAAATATATATATATATTTATATATTTGCAAAACATTTCAATAACTTCAATGTAAACTGTTTAGTATTTCCAGAATTGTATCATGTAGTCTGTTAATATTTTATATCAGCAAATTTCTCATTTAAAAAAATTATTCTTGATTTTATTTGAAATTTTAAACTCGCTGTAAAACGATTTTGTGAATTCCAAATAAGTGAAAATGTTGGGATCTTCACTAATTAAAAATAAACAAAAAAAAAACTTATTTTAGCAAGCTAATTTTTATATTCTTACACGTTGTTGTTTGTTTCTTACACATGTATGTATGTGTTCTTAAAAAGTCCTTTTTATAATACTCATCATATGTACATATTTTTTAAGGAAATTTATATTTCCGTCAAAAATAGTTTTAAAATTTTACAAAATATATGTTTATATAAGATACATGAATTTGTGGATAAACATGTTTTGTATTCATTGAACCTATTGAAAAACGGAGATCAAGGTACAACAGTTTCGTTAAAACGTTTGTAACAGGCAGAAGGCGGCGTAGCAGAGCCCATAAAGAACATATATTCTTGGTCAGTACGATGAGCTGAGTCGATATATACGTCTATCTGAGATGTTGGATGCTGGATGCATTTTTATACCCTGAACCCATTGGAAATGGGAAAATCAGGGTATAATGTTTTTGTTGAAATGTATGTAACAGGGAGGAGGCGTGGCAGACCCCATAAAGTATATATATTCTTGATCAGGGAGAGTAGCCGAGTCGATTTGGCCCTGTCCGTCTGTCCGTATGTATGAACGCGTCGTTCTCAGAACCTATAAGAGCTAGAGACTTGAAATTTTTTATGTAGGTTCCTGTATATCACGAAAAGATCGAAATTGTTAAAAAAAATCGATAACTGTCTTAATTTTAATGTTATCGATTAAAAACGAAATCGATGCTCAGCTATATAATTCTATATAATTCATCTTTATAGCTAGAGTCTTCAAATTTTGCATTTAGTGTTATGTGAGCATTGCACAATTTCGGTTTTTGTTAAATTTTAGATGCCACGCCCCCTTCGCCTCAAATTTGTAACTCCCGTATATCAAATACTAGAGACTTGTTCTTTGGCACATACATACATATGGATGACATGATCACGACCAACAAGTTTGATCAAAATCGTTACTCTAGAAAAAAAGTTATTAAACATTTAATTTCCCATAGCACTGCCATACAAAGCAGCCAAAGAACAGCTGACGCACCGATTGGCGTGTGTGTGTGCGTGCGCCTGTGCGTGTGTGTGTATGTTTTGCTTGTAATGAACTTACATATGCATGTGTATATAAAAGAAACAAAGAATGCTTGGAATAACGGTTCTTCATAGGGTTTAGGGTATACCCTTGTCGAGCGGTCTCGACTAGAGTTTTCTTACTTGTTTTTAATAATCAGTGGTTAAATTTTTTGTAGAATGTAATCAAATGTGTTAATTTTCTTTCTAGTATATTCAACCAATTTTTTCTCATCTTGGCGCAGCTCATCAAACAAATGATGAAATTCGCCAAACTCTTTTCTTCCCAAATTGATAGGATGCATTTTTTCATTTAATTTTTTTCGTTTTAATTTAAACAAGTAAGAGTGCTCTAGTCGAGACTGCTCGACAAAGAGATCCCCTGAACCCTGCGAAGAACTGCGATTCCTAACAACCGCTAACATTCTCCGTTACTTTTATATGTATGTACATATGTAGTAAGCAATACATACACACACACAGACGCACGCACCAACACACAATCTGCTAACTGTGCATTATGACTCATCAGCTTCGCTGCTGCTGCAAGACGCCGATAATATGAGATATTAAATGTTTAATAACTTTTTTTCTAGTCGAACGATTTTGATCAAATTTGTGGTGCGTGATCATTACATTCATATGTGTGTATGTGCCAAAGCACAAGTCTCTAGTACTTGAAATACGTGATTTAGCAATTTGAGGCGAAGGGGCAATTTGAGGGCGTGGCATCCAAAATTTAACAATAACCGAAATTGCAGAAGGCTCAAATAACACTATACGCAAAATTTGAAGACTCTAGCTAGAGAGATGAATTAAATAGAATTTTATAACTAAATGAAGATATCGGTTTTAATCGATAACATTAAAATGATGATATTTATCAATTATTTGAAACAAACGCGATCGAATCGTGATATACACGAACTTCCACAAAAAATATGAAGTCGCTAGCTCTTATATCTTCTGAGATCGACGCGTTCAAACATACGGACAGACGGACGGACGGACAGGGCTAAATAGATTCGGCTTCTCTCCCTGATCAAGAATATATATACTTTATGGGATCTGCCACACCTCCTTCTGCCTGTTACATACATTTTCACAAAAACATTTTACCCTGATTTCCCATCTCCTAGTCGGGTAACCCCGGAGTAGAGCTTTCTTACTTGTTTTAAATTGAAAAACATAAATTGTATATATATATATATATATATATATATATATATATATATATATATATATATATATATATATATATATATATATATATATATATATATATATATATATATATATATATATATATATATATATATATATATATATATATATATATATATATATATATATATATATATATATATATATATATATATATATATATATATATATATTAGTGTTAAATTTACAATAAATTTTTCATTAGTTATCTTATTTATGATCTATGTATTGCTATGTATATCTTATTTGTTCTATGTATTGCTAAATATAGAATATGCTGATCGCTCTAATAAATGTTTAAAGTTAAATATAATAACTCAAGTTTTTTTTCAATAGTTGAAATCCTGTTTGCGTGGACACTTCTGGCGTGTGTGTCCTTCTTCGCGACACAGGCCACACCGACGCGTCCCATTCCGACCTGGAGCAGCTGCGCCTGCATCTGATTTCGAAGAGCCGGATGCTTAAAAAGATTTTTCGAAATATTTATCAAATTTATATTCATTAAATAAATGTGATTATTGCACTCACTTGGTTGTTCATTTGTGTCGCCCCATTGAAAGAATCCACAGGAATTTTTGCTATTTATACACGCAAAGAAGGGTCGGCCCTTATTGGGTCCATCCTTGCGAACGGTTCGTCTGCTAGTAGCCTTGTCGCATTTGCATTTAGGGTTACTTTCGGTAGCGGGTCGCTGAGTGATGGTCATCGTGCTGCTGGAATTCGAGTGATTGCGTGTGCTTTGAGAGTTGAGGGCTTTGTAGCTGTTATTGGGATTCAAAGTGGAGCTGGTTTGGCTGCTCCAGCTTGAGTTGTTATTGCTATTTGATCTCAGTGAGACTGTTGCTTCTGGTTGGGTATCACTTTCTGCACCCCATCTAACGGTTGTCGCTGAGTAGATTTTGCCTTGTTCCATTGTTCCTCCACAGCCCCATTTCGAAACATAAGAGTCTTGAATGTTAACGCGCTGCGCTGCTGTTTTTGTTCCCCATGAACAAATTTCCTGTGAATTGCTTCTTTTCTCCTTGGCAAATGCTGATGTGCCCCAACCGGAGAAGCTGTGGGATTCCTTACTCCAATTGCTGATTTGTGTTGTGGGGCCTGCTGTTGTTTCCTGCGGCTCGGCCCACTGAAAGAATTTGCACGCATTAGGTTTCGGACATTTATAGTAATGGTGGCCCTTGTTGGGTCCATCGCGCAGCACAGTTAGCTGACGGGCCGGCTGATGACACCCAGAGCAAAGCATAGCAACTGCAGCTCGAGGAGCTTCGTTTAATCTTGCCCGCTTTCCTATTGGAAGCGCTTCGGCAGCTTCGCGTGCCTGCCTACCCCACAATATCGGCGTCTCCTCAGCCTCGTAAGCCTCGCGCATCCATTGAGTTAAGCTTCTGTCTAAATCAGCTGTTATTCCGTCATTATTATTATTGTTCTTGCTTTCAGCCAGCAACGACTCAAAGTCCGCATCGTCATCAGCTGCAAATGCGGCTGCAATGTCCTCATCCAGCTGAGGATCAACTGTCGATCCCGCTTCGGCTTCAGCTGCAGCTGCTAGCAGCTGCTCGTCGAAGGCATCGTTGTCGCTGTCAAAGAAACCATCTAGACTTGCTTTGTCTCGACTGTTGGTGCTCGTGACGAAGCTTCTCATGCCGGTTGAGCCGAGATCAACTCCACCACCACTTCCTTGTCCTTTTCCCACACCGCCGTTACCACCACCACCACCTCCAAAACCACCACCACCTCCTCCGCCACCTGGTCCTGGTCCTGATCCTGCGCTCTCCGCCTGTCCCACGATACCGCCAACGCGCTTTACCTGGTCTAGATTGATATTAAAGGTTTTTCTAAATAATTCATCACACCGTAAGCAATTCTTGTACCACCCATGGGGAGCATTGAACAAGCCACGATAGTAGGCGGTGCTAAGCTTAAATTTGAGCATTTTATAGCCCTCGCCGCATGTGGGACAGCAGTCCTCCAGCACGGTTAACTCCTTGCACTCCTCAGGCAACCAAATGACATTCTTGCACTCGGGGAAATTAAGGCAGCCAATGAAAAAGCTTGTCTGATTCTTTTTGGGTTTCAAGGCAAGGGGTGCCTGCGCACATTTAGGACACAAGAAGAGCTCATGCACCATAACTCTTGACTGGTTTGCGGTGCCTCTCATTGGTGTCTCGTTAATTCTTTGCGCAATTTTATCATCCATGGCTGTGATCTTGTCTATAATCTGCTGGTAGGCTATCTTATATTTAGAAATGTGTTCGCTCAGTACAAGTTTTGGTTCCTTTTCCCCCAGACAAATGCGTTTCAGATCAGCTTCGAATTCAGCACGGAGCAATGGCTTCGCCAAAGTCAAATCCATGGCATCGTAGCCCTCATACAGACCCATACCAATGACACCTGGTACTAGAGCGCCTTTTTCCACCACGCCTATGTATCCACGCTCCTTGATCGTATTGATGTGCTCCGCATGCGTAGCATCTGTGCCAATCCCATGCTTCTCCATCAACGCTATCAAATCAGCTTCTGTAAGCAGCGGGGGCGCTGTAGTCGCTCCCTCATGCAGCACAATTTCCGTCGGCTCAAATCGCTGACCCCGCTGATAGTTGTGAATCTGTTTGGCACTCCACTTATCATACACATAGACGTCTAAATAGTTTCTTTCATGTATGACCAATCCATTGGCGTTAAATTTCTCTCCTGCTATATCAATGCACACAATTGTCTCCGACCCAACAGCGTCTTTGCTAATGCATGCGAGAAAATGTCGCACAACCAGCTCATAGACCCGCGCCTCGTTGCCCTGCAGATCTGAAAAATTAAGAGCTCTTTAAGGCTTTATCTAGCATTATTAAATTATATTATATTATAAACAAAATTTTAAATCCTATACCAACGACTCAGACTGTCAGTTCGTCAGTCAGGATTTGTACCAGTTTATCAATCGTTCAGTGTCTCGAGACTGCTCAACTACAAGATGCACTGAACCCTTCGAAAAGCCGATATTCCAAACATGCGTATTTTACATATATATATAGCACACACACAGGCACACGCAAATTTAAGGCAAAGGGAGCATGGCATCCAAAAAATTATCGATTTTTATCGCTAAGAGTTAGCGAATTTTTGAAAAATACTCGTACTACATACGTATGGTATACACGAGTATACATACATGTGGTTTACGACATTGCTGCCTTCATATATCTAATCAAAATGGGAAATCAGGGTATAATGTTTTTGCGAAACTGTATGTAAAAGGCAGTAGGAGGCGTGACAGTCCCCATAAAGTATATATATTCTTGATCAGGACGAGTCAAGAATACATATAGTTTATGGGGACTGTCACGCCTCCTACTGCCTTTTACATACAGTTTCGCAAAAACATTATACCCTGATTTCCCATTTTGAATGGTCCTTCTAAAGTGACTTTTAAGTATAGCAAATAACTTACTCGAAATAAGTTTGGTGGGGTGTATAGGTGGATGCGCTTTATCGGATTTGTTTCCATTCCTTGGATTTGGTCCTAATTCGAGGACACGTTGAGCGAATGCACCCCACGCCTCGTGCACCGTTTGTTGCTCCACAAGGGGTGCCAATTCAAATTCCTTTGAGAACTGATTGGTCTCGGTACGTGGATAGCTTATCAAACCCTTGCTATAGAGTTTTTCGGCTATGGTCATCGTCTCCTTGGCGGATAGCTTCAGTTTGCGTGAACCCAATTTTTCCATTTCCACGGTATCTAACGGTGTGGGTCGCCACTTGTGCTTCGGCTTCACTGTGACGCTTTCCACAGTGGCTCGCGGCTCTGGCTCTGCTAGACACAGTAGCAAATAGTTCTCGCAAGCCTCTTTGTCAAACAAACGATTGCGGGCCCAATTAAATTCCACTGTGAGATCCGCAATAGAGTGCAGCACTGTAATAATGAACGAGACGACTTATTATTATCGACTATAGATTCAAAACAAATATATATGTATACAGGGAAATCTACGTTAACAGATAGTTTCAATAAACCTCTTTATCAGATAGTTTAATTGGAACCGCCTATTAGAGATTTTACTGTTGCATGAATAAGTACCCCTGATTTTCCAGAAGGGCTCCGAGACAAAGGCTTCAATTTCCTTGTAGCGCTCCGCTACGAAGCCTAATGTGGGAATCTGGCAGCTACCATAAGATATAAGCTTATCTGCAATATTGCCAGGAAATAGGCGTTGCAGGCGCATCGTTTGAAAACGTGTTATGGCGGCACCAGTTCGCAAATCAAGCTCGGAGCGCACATCCACAGCATCGCTCTGTCGCTTATCCGGCAGCCCCAACTGCTGCAAAGCACGCCGTACTGCAACTGAGGTAATCTCTGAGAAGCTGGCACGATGAACGATCAAATTGGGTTTGATGGCGCGACATATTTCGATGATTTCATAGCCAATATTTTCGCCCTCACGATCGCAATCCGTCCAGATTATCAACCCCTGACAGCCACGCACCTCACGTTCCAACGTTCGCTTGATGGGCAAAAAGTTTTCACTGACGGTCTTACGTATGGGCGCATCAAAAAGCGAACGTGGATCAACATTACGCCAATTTCGGTACGATTGAAGAAATTTCAATTCCATCAGATGTCCCGATACGGATGTCATAACCATTTTGGCAATACGGCCGCGCACTGGTGTATCAAAATCGTACACCTTATTGTACACCGAATAACCTTCGCGCTGCATTATAATTTATAAGTCCACAACTCAACAAAACGTTAAAAACATAGATTTGTGGCTCACCCGCTGAGCAGCGCCATTTGAAAGTAGGCCTGCTATTGTTTTGGCCGCATCATTCTTTTCGGCCACATTTAAAAACTTCATATCCTTCGGTTGTTTATAATATAAACGCGCATGTTTTACCAAATGTAACCATTTCAATGCATTAGCAAGCATTTGAAAACAATTTTAGCAACAATTCCATGAAATCCCGCGTAATTTTTTAATTAGAGATGAGCAATAACATCGATTGACGTGCAATTTTAGCAACCGTGTTTGCCCATCACCAATAACCATATAACACATAGAAAGGACAAGTGAAAAAAAATAGTCACGCACGCAAAATGTCCGCCGTGAGCCCCGACGACGTCGATTTCGCTGTATTCGCTTTACATTTTGCTTGGAGCAGACGATCAGTGTTGCCGCTTTAGGGGATTTCCCATGAGATTTGGCATTTTTTGAAGTGCGCTTGCGGGAAAAATTTTAAAAGGGGAGGTGATTTAGCTTTATTTCAAATTATCTAGGGGTTTTCCAGCTTTTTTGTAGCATTAAGATTGTGTGCAATTTGAGTGTTGTTACTTCCTTTCCCGCCAGAAATAGCTTTTGTTCATGGAATAAAAACAGCAATACTGCATCCGATTTGTGACAGCAAAATTAGTGCTCTGCCAGCGCTCTTTTATGCAGCCATGTATGCGATTCAAGAGTTAGTTAATTTTGTATGAATGTAGATAAATTAGCCATGGAAAAATAAATCATATGATACACAAAATCGACTGTTTTGTATCAATTTGCGATTAGATATCATCATGAAAAAATAATCATATGATATCATAATCGATTAATTAATTTTGTGCCATTAAACAATTAATAAATCGATTACTGCATCATGATTATTTTTTACCTTGCGATTAGTAGTCGCGACTAATCGTAAAAATGGAAATAATCGATTTCTTTTACGACTATTTTCATAGTATTATCATTTTGGCAATAAAGGGTATGGTTCGGTGCAATTTAGCAGCTGTGAAAAGATATGAATACCTATCCCACTTAAGTCTCTTATACTCCACTAACCGATGTATTTTGATATTCGCCGAGGCGCAAATAGAATGCGTTTGTGCACAACTGTGCTAACTTTAAACTTTGGTTTCTATAATATCCACTGGCAGCTTAAGTAGTGTTCATGCTCGTCGCGAAAATATATTATTTATGCGCCTCATACCACTGTTAAAAGACACCATAGGTCAGTGATGCCGATTTGGCCCTGTCCGGAAATGTACCTTCATAATTTCCTAGTTGATCGGTTTTGGATTTAACAGAATTCCTTAATTAACATTGCAGAACAGCTAAACAGAACTTTAACATAAAATATACTAAATTGTTCTACCGATACCACCAGTGCTGCCAGCTTGGCCATTTAGTGGCTAGATCTGGCAACTTTTAAAAAAATTTGCAACTTTTATTTTTCAAATGCTATTAGCCACAAATCTAGCAATTTTTAAGATTTTTAACAACCGCAAGTTTTACAGTTAGATGGAGCTATGTTTTGCGAATTATCAGCTGTTTTATTAAATCAAAACATGGATGGCGTTAGTGGCTCAAAATATTAAATTGTATTTGTACTAAATGACAACGTTGCAGTATTTTTAAAAACGCAGATGACACGGGGCTCAGGGGATCTCCGCCCAACTAAAATTTCTCCTTAAATACATATGCATAATTGTTGAAAACCAACATTTAATGGTTTAGCAATTTTTTTTGGCAATTTTTACAAAAATTTTAGCAATTTTTAGCCACTTTTTTCCCCAAATCTAGCAATTTTTGCTTAGGAGATTCTGGCAGCACTGGATACCACGATTGAGTAACACTAGGTTATGCTGTTTCACCTGCCCAAAAATATAATTTTGAAGTAAATAAAGTGATAAATGCGCTATAGAGTCTCTGACAACAAAGCAGCAAAATAAATTGATAAAAAATAAATAAATAAATAAATAAACTAGGTTATGCAGAGCGGTCTGTTAAGTTAACAGTGAAACGTCACTCTTTCCCAAATTCGCTAGTTCGTGCTCACGATTGAGTAACACTAGGTTATGCAAAGCGGTCCGTTAAGTTAACAGTGAAACGTCACTCTTTGCAAAATTCGCTAGTGCGCGCCGAACTTTGTATGAAAATTCACGAGTTTTGACACTGTTATCTATCTTATAGCCAGCAGACAAAATAAAAACTTAAGCGGTCGCCTGTTCCTAGTTATGAAAAGATTCAGCAATCTGGCGATATAAGGGTTTTAATCATTTTTTAGTTCTAAACCGCTTTTTTTCCGGTTATTGCCCAGGTAATCCTCTGACCGCTTACACTTTCGTGTTGAATAGCTTCACACTTTATATTCCAAAGCTTTAATTCACAAAACTAAATAGTATTAATAAGTATTATTCGTTTCCCATCAATCGCCATCATTATATCTGCCGCTTTCTGTCAATACATATTGAAAATCTGATGGCTAACAACGATGAGCAGCATTGTTCGCTTCTGGCCAGATATCTGGCAGTGGTTCCGGCAGATTTTCGCTTTCTTGTGCCTTCAAGCTAAGAACCATACATCGTATTCGATTTTATTATTAATACACACGTTTTATTCCATTAATTTGGATGATTCAGACACTGCAGCAGGTGTAAACAGTAGCTTTATATATATACCTTCAATGTGTATTAAACATAAATATTTTGGTATATTGGCATAAATAGGTATTACTCATGGTGAAAATCTAGTCAATTCCGCCTTTTACCCATTAATTCTGACGTAGTATCCACTTTGGGCACATCATTGCTGCTCCCGAATGTCCTCTCAGTTCTTACCTATATCTACTTAGTTTTTTTACTTTAATGCAATAAAATGATGGATTGACCATTCTTATGGTGACTATTAGTCAAATTGGGTACTAAATGTTTTATTTAGATTGGTTTGGAGCACTTGCTGGGTGTGAATTAAAGTGCCCGCCAAACTTCAGTTGGGATAACAGAGCAGAATGGGAAACTGTGACGTCACAAGACCCCTGTTAGTTAACAGCCAAAGTAACGGAACTCGTCTTTGCATAACCTATGGTATCTTTTAACAGTGGTTCGTGCTGAACTTTGTATGAAAATTCACGAGTTTTAACACTGTTATCGATCTTATAGCCAGCAGACAAAATAAAAACTTAAGCGGTCGCCTGTTCCTAGCTATGAAGATTCCCAAATCTGGCAATATAAGGGTTTAATTAATATTTATAGTTCTAAGCCGTTTTTTGCGGTTATTCCCCAGGTAATCCTCTGGCCGCTTACACTTTAGTGTTAAATAGCTTAATACTTTATATTCCAAAGCTTTAATTAACAAAACTAAATAGTAATAAAAAGTATTATTCATTTCCCATCAATCTCCATCACTATATCTGCCGCTTTCTGTCAATATATATTGAAAATCTGATGGCGAACGACGATGAGCAGCATTGTTAGCTTCTGCCCAGATATCTGGCGGTGGTTCCGGCAGATTTTCGCTTTCTTGTGCCTTCAAGCTAAGAACCATACATCGTATTCGATTTTATTAGTAATACACACGTTTTATTCCATTAATTCGGATGATTCTGACAGTGCAGCAGGTGTAAACCGTACCTTAATTGATGTACCTTCAATGTGTATTAAACATAAATATTTTGATGTATTTGCATAAAGAGGCATTACTCATGGTGAAAATCTAGTCAATTCCCCTTTTAATCATTTATTCTGACTTAGTATCGACTTTGGGCACATCATTGCTGCATCATTGTGCATCATTGCACAATACGTCTGTTAGATAACAGCCAAAGTAACGGAACTCGTCGTTGCATAACCTATGGTATCTTTTAACAGTGGCCAAGATGAGTATAACAGTGATAAATTGCATTGGATAGGAGTTTTGTATGTTTAGTGTTTGGCACGCATATGATCAATGGTGACATACTAGTCTAGGGGATAGAGCACTGATCGGTCATTTTATTGGCAATGCCTTAAAATTATTGCAATAAAACACAAATTAGAAAAAAATTTGCTGTTTTGTTTTTTTTTTTTTTTTTTTTTAGATTTGAAGCCTGTTTTTCCGTATTTTCCGGACATTTTGGTCTTTAAAAAACTTGTATCACTAGCACCACTAACCATACAACACATATTATATATTATTTGGTTAGTGCTGTAAATCGAATCTGATCGAATTTGTACTGATAGGCGAAGGCATTTGAAACTATAAAAAAATCTTTTCAATTATATCTAAGACACACAATATTATGTTATATGTGAAATTAATAGCAAATACGAAACTATTTACTTTATTTATTATACTCTTTCTAAAACTTTGTGTTCACGTAGATGTTTTTTTTTTTATATTAACATGAGGATAGCAGGGAAAAATATGTAAATACAAAGTAGTACCTATGTATATATAAATATATATATATATATATATATATGCTCATACATGCATTTGTATTGCAAGTGCCATAGTTTTTGTTTTCGTTTCTGTTCTAATATTTTTATAACGGCTCTTGTTAATTGTGGACTATGAAGAGATGCTTAGCTCAATACACTCGTTGATCGAATGCAATGTACAAATACATATATAACTTATATATTTTGTAATTATTAGTAATATTAAGAGCGCTTTTTAAAAAAATAATTTAAGAAGTTTATAGATTATTTAGCTCTAGGATTAGCACACAGAGCTACCAACAGTTCCAAATGTCGAGCGTTTTTGTTTATGTGTGTAGTTTCGTGTCTTAAATTATTGTACATTATATTAGCTTGCTTAGTTTTTCCTTTTCTCTTTTTTTTATACAATTAACGATCTTTACCCTGCATATATATATATATATATATATATATATATATATATATATATATATATATATATATAATCTGCATCTTCTTCATATAGAATAACAACAAATAGAAATACAATTAGTGTTTTCCTAACGATTATGAGCCATGTAGAGCCGCTAGACAGCCACTAGGAGCAGCACATGGCGTTTAATCAACGACGCCAAGAGCGATCCTCAGACTCCTCATCCTCCTCCTCGTCTTCAAGCCGTAACTCTGGCAAAGTATCGCTGCCTAGCAGAGATTCGCTTTCGCTGATCGACGAATGCAGCAATTGCTTCGGATTATCCAGTTTATCGCTAGATGCTGACGCCATTAACGCTCCCGGCGACTTATCAACCGGCGCGCCCATAGGTACGATAGCAGGAGTTGTCACCACTGGTGCCCACGATATCTGTAAAGTGCAATTGGTCAAGACAAGGATAAACAATGTACAGTATAAGTTTGTTAAGACTGACCTGCAGGCGCTTATCTTTGTATATTTTGCCACGGAGCACTGCTTGTTCGGCATTCAGACGTGTAGCGTATGAGAGTATTAGCTGGGGTATCTCACGGTCCACGTCGTGTTTAGATATCTCGCCGAAATGCTAATAAATAACGATTATATTGATCATTAAAATTAACTAGCGATTTACTCAGTGAATGACAATATAGTTCACTCGGTTATGAACGAGTATTGTGGTCAGTTATTCAATCGGGCATGAGCAATGTGATTAAACAGGGCATTGTGCTACTACTACAAAATCTGTGAACAACATTGTTCAGTTATGAATGAGATCATATGGCCAGATTCAGATACGGTCGATCAGTCCCATACAAAGCATGCATGGCAAGCATTGCCGATTAAGTTAATGAATCATAAAAGAGCGATGGAGCTTTACACAGTGCTTACCTTAAAGTGACCCAGCACAAAGTCAGATTCTTCAGCAGCAAAGCCGGTGACCACAATTGCTTTGGGTCGTCGATCGACGCGGGTCGGTCCCTCGGGATATGTGGCACGTTTACGTGCACCCCCACCGGGCAACTTGGCACCACCACCGCCAATCAAGGAGTTACCTCCAGTTGATGCAGAGAGCGTGCGCTGCAGCTCTTCGAGACGTTTCTGTATGGCCGTTGTATCGTTACCCTCCTGCTGCTGAGCAATTAGCTCGAGTTCCATATCTAGCAGCTCTTTTTTCTGTTGCTCTTTGCTTTTTTTCATGGGCAGATTTTGCTGTTGTTGTTGCTGCTGTTGTTGAATTTGGGCCTGTAGCTGATCCTGATCAGCATGTACATCCTTGCGTAGCTTATCAATCGTTGCCTGCAGCACTTTGATGGTTTCCAGCGTCGATGTACGCTGTATATCTTGCTGATCCATACGTTCAACCAGTTCCAGAGCTGTTTTCATTTGCTTCACATAGCTTTGAAGGAGCTCCTGTTTACGCTTACGCAACCCATTTGCCAGCTGGTGCATTGCCTTTTGTTGTTCCTCCTGCTTTTTGCGTATGCTCGCTGCATTGGCTGCCGGCGTTAGACCTCTTGCTCCACCATTTGCTGACGAATTAGCTGGTGTGGCATTTGTATTGAGCTTTAGACGCATTGATGCGGGTGCTGCGGTGCTTGCCAATCCCTGTTCCGAAGAAGGAGCTGCCAATGTATTATTCGTGTCTCCAAGAGGTATGGCCTGGTTCGGCTGACTGCTGTTGTTTGTGTTGGTTATCTTAGCGCTGTCTGCATTAGGTGTTGGCATTGCGGGCACATTATGCAAATGATATTGACTCTTACGGTTCACATTCGGGTTGCCCGTCTCATTAATGATGTTATTGTTACTATTATTGCTATTGCTATTGTCATTGTGCCAGAAGACTTTTATGAAACGATTATTGAGTACCGCCTCGGTGCTGCGATAAGCAACGTTTGCCTCTGCATGCGTAGAGAAGGTGACAATTGCCGCCTCCGGATCGCCTTCATATGACACTTGAATATTAACAATTTTACCAAACTTTGCGAAATGATTGTTTAGATGCGCTATGGTGTTCAACCCACGCGGTACTTTCCGTAGCTCCAGAGAACTATTGTGCTGTTGCATATTGGGATTAACGCGAGGTCCTAGGCGACTATTTATTGGTAGCTTGCGCATTTTGCTTGGCACGTCAGCTATGGCCACACTATCCTCCAGCTCGAAACGCCGCTTTCCCACGTCAGCAGCTAAGCCACCACCCCCTCCGCTTACCACACCACCTCCAACGCTACCATCCATTACAGGTATTGGTATAAGTTGACGCTGCAATGGCGTTGTCACGGCTGTGGGATTAAATGGGAATGTCATCATGGGCGGCGGCGCAGGTCCTTGTGGCGCTTGACCTGGCTGACGCGCATAATCAGCAGGGTTGGGCACACCGTGTGGCGCACAGGCACGCACATTTCCACTGAAGGGATTAATGCTCGATTGGCCACTCTGCGGCGGTACAGGCAAAGACTGTGGTTGACCATCGCCTGGTTGAGGCACACCTGGTACCCCAGCAGGTCCGCCACGGGTCCAAATCTCAGGTGCATCGGGATTGTACTCACGCATGGACATCATCAGTGCTGAATTGTTTATGCCTTCAAAGACTACAGGATTAATGCCATGATCCCAGGGGCAGGTCTCACCGCGCACACAGTAGCCCTTCTCATCAAAGTCGCGACAACGTTGACGACCCATTGCAGCAACAGGATGCGATACTGGCAATGGCATAGGTACTGCGACGGCTACAACGGCAGCAGAGGAGCAGGCCGCGGCTTCCATGTTGTTGGTGTTGTTATTGCTGCTGTTGTTGCTACCACGCCGTGCATTTCGCGATTCGGGTGATATCGAACGGCTGCGTGGAGAGTGGCGACCTTTGCCAAAGCGTTGATTGCGTTCATCTATGTTACTATTGTTGCTGTTATTGTTGTTGCCAATTCGACGCCTGTCAAAATTATTGGTGCTGTTATTGTTGTTGTTGCCGCGTCTGTGTCGCTGTTCACTAGCACCACCCGGCGGCGACTTATTGCGAAACTGTCGCTGGCTCTTCTCACGCTCATTAATGCGACGATCTCGCGAACGCGATCGCCTAAATGTACGCTCATTGGAACGGGAACGGGAGCGAGAGCGCGAGCGTAGAGAGGCACGTCGCCGACGACTATCACGAGGCTGATTCTCCTTATCAGCAGCATAGGCAGCAGCAGGACCGCTGCTGCGTAGAGGCGGACTTGCGCTGCGCACAAAGCTAGATACGTTGACTGAGCTACCTCCACTACCGCTGCTCTGATGATGATGTATTAGCTGATGCTGCTGGCTGTGAGAGTCTTTGGTTTTGTGCTGTAAACAAAATCAACTCTATAGAATCGTAGGTAGAGTCCAGTTTTCTATACTTACATCGAAGGCTATTTTGGTGCTGTGTGTACTCGTTGTATTGATATCTGTTGGCATTGCTTCTGTAGCAACTTCTCTGCTGCTATTGTCGCTGCTTAATTGCTGCTGATTGCCATCGACTTTTATCACATCTTTAGGCGCGGTTGTTGGTGGCGGTGGCGGCGGCGATGAGTTAACAGCAGCCTCTATTTCGGCCACACCATCCAAATCATGCTCCAACTCTAGTTCAGCAACGTTAGCTGTTGATGAAGGCAGTGGAGTTGGCATCAATAAATACTCCTCGCTGGCAATCGCATCAAATAGACGATCGACAAAGCGTGTCGTCTCCTCAGAAAGAAATACATCCAATTGCTCGATCATGATGCGTTTGAGATCCTTATCCGATTTGTCTTTTTTTAGCAACGCAATTACGTAGCGCGCCAAAGCCGAGGAGTCAGCATCGCAGCTAAACAAACGCAAATTTTTAGAGAAAACAAATACACATTTAATAATAGTTTATTATGGTAGCTTAATCGGTAGCCTTTATAATGGTGGCGATTACTTACAGTGGCTCGAGTACAACACTCAGCCAATCCTTGAGCTTATCCGAGTTTTCCAATATCATTTTATTGAATGGGCCCAAATATTGTGTTCGTTCCAATTGCTACGTTGGTCTGTGTAGCCTCTTTGTTTTTTGTTGTCGTTTGGGGGGCCAAAATATACTTATTTTTAATATGACCTCTGTTACACTCTTTTTCACTTTGTTACTCGGTCTTGCCTTTGTCGCACTCCCAGAAGGGTATGCTTCGTACCAACTGCACTATACGCTATATATATATATATATGCGCAATATTTGGTAGAATGCTGAAAAAAAAAAAAAAAAAAAAACAAGCTAATAAAATACGTATATTTTAATTTAACTACTCGCAATACTTCGTATTTTATAAAGTTTATTACACACGTTTTATATTGTTGTTGTTATTATTATTATATTTGTGCCCCAAGGGCAGTACCAGCGAAATCCACTAACTTATGAGCAGGCTGTGCATTATTATTTTTTTTATTTTCTAATTTATTTTGACTTCACACAATATTGATGTGTTTTCTTCTTTTTTTTTGCCTGACAGCTGGCTTGAACGCTCACCATTACGGTAGCCATTCGTTTGTGTATGTTCCAATAAGAAAGTTTCTCGATTTTGCTACCCGATACTTTTGCTTGCGTACTACAGCCACACACTTAAACTCAAAATGACATATGAATATATATATACATGTATATATACATATATATATATATATATATATATATATATATATATATATATATATATATATATATATATATATATATATATATATATATATATATATATATTACATTTGCACTCCCACATGCAATGGGAGCAGCTAAAGTTTTGCGCTCAAATTTTAGGCAGTTATTTAACGCCTTTCTATATTTAAGCACTTTTTACACATACCTTGTGTACTAAATTAAACTTATATAATAGTTTTTTATAACGAAAAACAGTTTTAAATAGTTATTTTTATATTTTTCACTGCACTTTATTGCTGTGCGCAAGGTTGCTTGTTTGACAAGTTGGCTGCTGCATATCGCACTCGCAAGCGATAAGTTTTAATATCGAAACTAATGGCAGCTGTGAATAGAGGCACAAAAACGATTCATTTTCTATCGTTAAATATATCATCACCAAATCCGTGCACGCGCTTATTGTTTCGTGTGAAGGTTAATGTATATTTAGTTATTTATTGAAATTGATCTATAATGTGTAGCATTGGCGAAGATGATTTTGGCGATGAAGGTGCCATGCATGCAATGCTGCCTGGTTCCTCAGCAACTGGCGCTGTTTTAAGTGGTGGCAACTGCAGCAAGTGTGGTCGTAGCTCACAAAAGCTTTACAAACTAAACTTCCGTTCACCTGAATGTTGTGAATGTTTTCTCAACTATGTCAGGCATAAATTTCGTGCTGCATTAGGCGTGGCGAAGGCGTTGCCACTTAATACTGAAGTCCTGCTGGTGATTGATGGCAGTGCAGAGTCTCTGGTCCTTCTGGACATGGTGCACTTTGCACAGACACAGAATACGTTCAAGCGGTTGCACTGCAACGCTCGAGTGCTTTACATTGATACTCGTTGCCCTCCCATCGAGAAAGAAGAGGATCCTTTAACAGCGCTTAATGAGCTGCAATGGCGTTACAAACCATTTGAGTTTTATATTATTCAGCTAGATGGAGGGCCAGAAAGCTTGCAGTTACTTAAGGATTATACAGTCTGTCGGTTCAACTCGATTGTGGATGAATTAAAAAGTTCGACTTCTCGCCACGATTATGTACAGCAGAAACGTAGATATGTCATTGGTGGCGTAGCTGAGCAGCTGAGATGCTCACATGTTTTTGACCCTAGCATAAGTCCTAGCTTGGCAACTCAGCTTTTGACTTCTGTGGCTCTGGGACGTGGAGCAAGCGTTGCTTTGGATGTTGCCTTGTTGGATGATCGTCTACAGGGAGATGTCAAGCTGCTGCGTCCCTTGAAGGATCTCAACGAACAGGAAATTCAGTATTATGTTCATGCACAGGAGCTTCAAGCTTTTCGCTTGGATGATCTTAGCCATTTATTCAATGATAGCTTGCAAAGCTTGACCAGGGATTTTGTGGCGAATCTTCAATTAAATTTTGCATCCACAGTATCAACTGTTTTTCGGACCGGTGATAAAATTGCTGTTAAACATAACCCTAAAGAAATACTGTCTTCGTACTGTGCGTTGTGCCAATCACTACTCGATGCTGATATCTCTGACACTTTGCTAGCAATTGAATATTCGCGGGCCGTCTCCGAAGTAGGCGTGGCACTACAATTGAAGAATAGTTGTGACGCATTGGAGCAACGTGTCATG
Organism: Drosophila paranaensis; assembly: GCA_035047545.1. Lineage (NCBI taxonomy): Eukaryota > Metazoa > Arthropoda > Insecta > Diptera > Drosophilidae > Drosophila > Drosophila paranaensis. The sequence continues at coordinate 174,123 of JAWNPL010000068.1, read as the reverse complement.
GAGCGTTTGAACGAAAGAGAAGATTTATGTCATGCCTGTCAGAATATACAAGCAGAGCTAAGTAGCGGTTCTTTAATTTAATTAAATGGAAACTCATGTTTAAATATTTAACTATCTTTTTACAATTTGGCCAGTCGAGTATTAACACGCGCTTGCAGTGGAGCATGTCCGTCAAGTGGCAACGCATTGCAGGCAAAATCTACACGTTGAAAGCTGTAAATTATATAACGATTGTAGCGCTGGGCTACAGCATTTAGTTCACTGATGGAGCAGGGCAATATTATGGATTCTTTACATTTCTCCAGGCCCGGCAAGTACAGCTCATCACCTGGAAGCACGCCAAAAAGACAGTCGTTGGTGCGATAATAGATGGGCTGTAGTAGTGTAGATCCTTGAGTACTACGATTATATGCAAATAGTAACAGTTGATGCCAGCTTTGAAAGTTCATTAGACGCGCCGTCTCATACAGCAGTATATATGGCAACCAAATAATGCCCTCTCGACTTTGAAGCCAGCATTCGGAAGGCTCTAGCCAATAAGCCGCTTCTACCTCACTTGGTTCAAGTAACAAATCCACTTTGCTGCTCTCCAAGGCACAGAAATAGTACACCGTATCGTATTTGCGACTTGAAGCGGAAGCTGGAGTACGCCAAATGGACCATTCGTTTAGTGCCCAGAGATCGGGCATAACAGCCAAATATCTACATAGCTCAAGAAACTGTTTTGGATCATTATGCACTCGCTGCTGCCAATATTCACGTTCGTACGGTTGCACAAACACCTGTGCTGGTTGTCCATCATTCAAATCCTTTAAATTCTTGCGACACAGAAGAATGCCCACTTCCTCAAATGTTTCTCGTACCGCTGTTAGTCGAAGTGAGATATCACGCGGGAACTTTATGCCTGGGTCCATGAGCTCAGGTCTACCGACGTTTTGCCGGCTGTACAATAGCTTAAGATGTTCCTCAGTAACTCCATATTCTTTGAAATAGATCAGCCAATCATCGGATTCATCTGCCTGGACATCAAATACGCCACCAGGAAATACACAGTGATTAAGTGCGTAAGCTGTACGTTCTGTGCGTTTCATTAGCAATAGCTGTCAATAATAAACGGGATATTTTTTTTAAACATATATATTACTATTATTGACTTACGTTGTAATCGAAATGATCCTTTGTATGGGACATCTGTTTGCTTGCCAGTATTAAGCTAGCTGAAGGCCTATACTGAATTTTATCTGAGCTAGTCATACTAGTGATTGTTGATGTCGTAGCTGCTTTACCACTAAAATCAAATTAAACATATTTAATTTGTAACCTTTGTACCGCGTAGGGAGAATTTATCAGCATTAAATTGAGTATATTATCGATACAGCAAATAGCGATCAAGCAGCTGTCATATCGACTAAACGTGCTTAAATGAATCGGAGGCCCTGTAAAAACCAACTATCGTTTAACTATAAATGTGCCACCTACACCATCAGCTGGATCGAGAGGTTGTTGGTTAAATCGTAGTTGTTATCGATTTTATTATTGAAACTATGTCGAAGCAAGTTTTGTCTAAAATTCGTCTCTCGGCTAGTCTAATACTTCTATCGAAGGATAGTAAAGTTGCACAAGTCAGCTCTGATTATAATGTCTGTATATTTTGTCTTATATTTATGGCAATTTGGAAGTTAATTATTATTCTTGCAGGCTCTACTTCTTACGCGTAACTCCAAGTCGACCTTCATGCCTGACGCTTCAGTATTTCCGGGTGGCGTTTGTGAAACTGTGGACAGCTCACCAGCCTGGCTAAGACACTTTAAGCGTTGTGACATAAGTGCTGATAAATTAAATAAGCTGTGTCAAGTAGCTGATAGGACGAAGGGCTCTTATGAATCGCTCAATACGTAAAGTAGATAATTGACTAGTTTCCTTATTGTTTGTCTTATCATTTATTATCTGTTTTAGTGCAGTTTCACTACGTTTGACTGCGTTACGGGAAACTTTTGAAGAGATGGGCATTTTGCTGTGCCGCGATCGCAAAACTCTGACTAGAATAGATGGTTATGCACAATTCAACGAGAAATTCGATCGGAAGCATTGGCAACATATCGTCCACAATGATGCCAGCAAATACTTAACGCTCTGCGAAGAATTGGATGTGGTGCCCGATCTGTGGTCGTTGCACGAATGGTCTGTTTGGCGCACGCCTTCTACATTTAAGAAACGTTTCGAAACCGTGTTCTTTTTAACCGCACTCCAATCTCGGCCACATGTGCTGACAGAGCCCAATGAAGTGAAGGACTATCAGGTTTGTATACGCCTAGAATTAACATAGCAACTGGAACAAAACTTGTTCAACTAAAATGTTAGCCGTGCTCTATCTTAGTCCATTTCACATATAGTTTTGCGAAGGAATAGCTGGAATGTATTGACTTTAGTGTATACGTTTCTGGAAAAACCGTGTTAAGCGAAAAAAAATTTTTTGTGTGGAAAAACCGTGCTAAGTGAAAATGTACTAAAATGAAAATATTTATTAGTTTAAATTGACTCTTTTTGGCTTTAAACAAAAAAATAAACTAGTTCTTCAATATTTTTCTTATGATGAATAACTGGTTTTGCTCTTCTTGCCGATATCTTTAAGGACCTCCTCATAAATAGCCATAGCCATTCAAAAGAGCTCGCTCCATTTGGCGATCATTGTTTACAAAATACTTTCGGAATTTTCGCCGAATTCCAATCCTTCAGTAATGCCACTCGCCATAAGCTCCATTTTTTCAGCAGAGGTTTCCTCTAAAGATATGCCTTTTCGCTTTAATGTTTTTCACTAACCAGTTAATTGAAAACTGAATATTGTATGTTTTTTTGTAAGACTAAGAAGAGCAATGAAAGTCGTGTTGAAAGTGGACATACGAACACAAAACAAAGCAGGAAAATATAAGTTCAAAATATTTATCGAGTTTTTATGGTCGTGTTAAATCGAAATCGTGCTAAGCGAGCACCGTGTTAAGCAGGGGATAGGTGTATTGTTCTTTCCTGACCTTACATTCTTACTTGAACTTACATTCTCTAATTCTATCTATAAAGTTAATGGCTAGTTTCTTTAGCTAAATATATATGATCCTCAACAGTGGCGTACTCCTTTGGACTATCTGCAAGCTGCGCTGAAGAAACAAGTGTGGCTGCCACCGCCACAATATTACGAACTTTGTCGTTGTCTGAACTTTCGAAAGTTAGAGCAACTGCGGCTGTTTGCTCAGCAGCGCTCGTACAGCAGCCAAGTGGTCATACATCCTGTAATATACAAATGCACAGATGGTTTCGTTCATCTATTACCCGGTGACGACTTGTATCCCCCAAATCCAGATGCGAGCAGCGAGAAAATTGAAACAGGTATCTCTACGTCAGAGTTTCGAGCGTTAGCCAAAAAGAATTGGCATCGTTCCGAGCATAAGAATCAGCATGAATCGAAACTGATCGTCAATTTCGACCCAGTGGATGGTCACGTTAATCCTCTAGATCCCAAAACTTTTTAGTATTGGAAGCTTTAAAAGGGATCATTTGAAACAGGTGGATATTACAACAAATAACTTTATTAACAGTGTGAGTAGAACATGTGTATTAAAATTTCTTATTGCCAGTGTTCGTCCACTATAAAAAGCTGTTTGCTTCAATTAAGTGCATTTGTTAGTTAAGATAATAATTGTTAAGTTTACACTCCTAAATAAGAAGTTTATTTTGTTCTTTTAAATAAACAACAAGATATGATAAAAATCTTGCACTTAAAGTTTTTCCAATTTTGGGCATTTCAGATGTTAAATGTACGCGGTTATACGCCTTTTCACGTAGTCCGTTATTAAATTTTCAATGTCTGTATACCGTGAGACTTAGCTCAGTACAGACCTGTAGCTGGTAATCGAGTCTTGAAAATACTGAAGAAACTATGTATATCTTCCTTATAAATTACTCAAAATATAAAGCGAGGCATAACAGTTTTTGTGACCAATAGGTTCATCTACTTATCGTCCTTGCCATACCAAAGCTGGTATAGATAAGAGCCTTCATCGGCATGGTCATAACTGCTTTCGTATTCCTTTGCTGGCGACTTCAGAGCGTCCTTATTACTGCAATGTGAAAAGAGAGAGTGAGGAATATACATGATTGCTCCAAAATAATTGTAGACAAATTTTTCGACCTACTCGTATGAGATGTAACTAGGTTGTTGCCAATGGTCGTGTGGATGCTCCGGCTGTTTGTGGGATGAGAAACATTTCTTGCATTCGACAAGGGCACGTTCAATGTTCTTCTGTGTGCTGAGTAACACACCCAGCTTATTATCGATTTGCCAGGTGGTAGCTCCCACCTGTTGCACCGTTTGTCCAATCGCAGCCAATTGACGCTGCTGCGTGCTATTTATGGAGCGCAAGCCGATCTCCAATTGCTGCACCTTGCTGGCCGTTATGCCAGAAAGCGCCGTTAGCTGATCTAAATGGCCGACCTTGCTCTCAATTTGTCTTTGGGACTGCTCAAGCTTCTTCGCCACTTGGACAAGGGCCACTATTTCTTTGAGCACGGATTGTTTGAGCATATTGTCCAGACCCGATAGACGCAGATTCAACGACTTGGCCGCCTGATCGATGCTACGCTCATGCTGATTTTGGTTGGCATCTACCTTGACAATCAACTGCTTAATATTCTGCTGACCGCGTGCAAGATTCAAAAGGGCCTGATCCGTTTTATTCTCAGCCGCCCGAATACTAGAAGTCAGGTTCCTAATTCCGTTGGCTGTGCGATGAAAATTGGCAGCTGTGGTCAATTCTAATTTCTTGAGGCCATCCTCCAGGCGGCCAATGCCGGCGACATCTTGACCCAACAGCCTCAATTTGTTCTCAATGCCCTTCTGCGAGTTGCTTATACCCTGTGCCTTGTTGTCCAATTGTCGTAGAACCTTTGTGTTCTCGTCCAAAATGCGACGTATGGCGGCGTTGCTTGACTCCGGTCGCCGATCAGATTTGGCAGGAGCTGCTCCTGTTATCTCTGCTGCCAGCTCCTCTTCCTGGAGAGGGTTGACAATGGAAGGATGGAGATTTGTCTAATTGCTTCCTTAAAAAATCTCACCTGCCCTTCTGGCTGCTCCTGACCTCTGCAGCTGCTAACCAGACACACAATGAGCAAAACAAGTTGAAATTTCATGTTTGTCTGGTTGTTTGATTCACTTGTAACTGCACTAAGTTGGCGTGGGTCATGGCTTAAATAGTCGCTGTTGTAACCGAGTGGCACGTGCCAGCTGCACTTTGACCTAATCAGCGACAGCTTGAGCAGCTGCTATATTCCATTTGATATAAGTTAGAAGCGGTTATCTTGCTTAAGGGACACCAATCGCATAATCTTTTTTATCAAAGTTGATCAGAGCTTTCACCTCCAATCGACATCCGCAGCCATTAAATCTTTGGCGCTAAGCTCTAGAAAAATATTAAAAATGAATAGTTCAACGACTTTTCAACCTCAAAATAGTTTGAAAAGCATTTATTGGGTCACGTCTTAAAATTCTAAAATGATTGCTTCTACGTAAAGCTCATTTGATAAAGACTTTTGAGTGAAGGAAGGTGCACAAGACGTGCCGAATTTTAGAATTTCCGGCTGCATGCAGCTGTTGCTGCTCCGTAATCTAATAAACGTATTCCAAAAGTTGTTCATTCACCAAAATTTTAAGTATTTATAAATATTAAAGCAGCACTCTTATGACATATGTAGTTTTTTTTGCCAATAGTTGCAATTGTCAATAGTTGTATGTATTTAGGAATGTGTATTGTGTAATGTCGTTTGCATGTGAATGTTTCAAAATTTAAAGGTAGAAACGTTGCAGTCAGACGTCACCGACTGCATAATTCTCTTTCACGGTCTAGGAGCTGTTAAATGTGAAAGCCGATATACTTTTTACATTTATAATATGTATAGGACTACAACAATTTTTAGAAAGTTTCCAGACGTGAATATATGTACATTTTTAAAGTTTATATAAATATATATGTACATATTTTTAACAGTGCTGAGGAGTATCGAAAATAATTTAGCTGTCAACAAAATTGTGGAAGACCTATGTACGTTCGAATATATAAAAATGGAAGTAAATGGGGGTCAAGGCACATATGTATGTACATATACCGCGTATTTCTGACGGAGGTTGTCTTCAAGAACATACATATACATATGTATGTATGTAGATATATATGTTTTATTTTCTAACTAATGTTAAGCATAACCACTTTTTCAGTGATGGTACGGCATCAGTGTTTCCAACATGCCAGATCAATTTATGAAAAAAGCCAGAAATAGCTAGCCAACTAATTGAAAATTTCAGAAATGAAACTAATATACATAATTAGTGGGGAATTTTTAGATTTTTGTGTATGTCGTCAAGCGTAAAGCAGACCCAAATCAGTCAATCAGTGTTCGTTTACATCAATTTAATGGAATTGACCTTTTTTATTTTATCATTCAGTGTTCTTCTCCCGCCAACCTCACCTTTTAATATGCATTTCCTTGCAAATCATTTCAATTTAACATTTATTATCCCGCTCTTCAAGAATTCAAAATAGTTATAAAACATCATCATTTATAAATTATATAACTTATTTCGGCTATCAAAATTAGTTTAATAAAGTATTTGTACATTTTGAAAATTGGCTATTTAATCTACGAAATTATAAGTTTTCCGCACAAAATCATTGCAAATTCACAAACTATGAACTTGATGTTTTAATATCCGTCCGAAGGGGAGTTGCTGCCGTACCAGAGGGAATAACGGTCACGTGACGACGTTTGAGGTGTTTTCTGTGCTTGAAGAGCATAGGATTTCGCCGGTGGTGCTGGTGGTCTATAACTACCAGAAGGTGGATGCTGCAGGTATTCATTTTGGGCACATGGCTGAGGATTGGGAGCAAGTCTCCTGCGTTCGGGACCTGATTTAGGAACGGACTGGTAGGGCTTGTGTGGCTTAGTGGACCAGGCTAGGGGAGTGGCTTTGGGCTTAGATACGAGCGCTGGAGCGGATTGGTATGCAGGCATAGTTTCCCAAGGCAGAGGTTGTTGCCAGGATACAGAACTGGAACTGGAACTGGCCTGCTTGGCAGTTGGGGCCTCATGAGAACTGTAGTTGGGATGCTTTGGATTCCCGGGCATTAGCCTAGGCGAAGATACCTGGGAATAGACGCTGGTATGGTAAGAACCTAGAAGATAGATTATAAACTACTTAAGATTTGGATCATATAGATTGTAATGGTCGCGTCTCACTCTGTTGATTAGGTTGCTTATGGCTCCAGACCTGTGAACGTGGAGGGGGAGCTATATCTGGCGACTCAAGTTCATAGGAGGAATAGGAAGAAGGGCTAGAATGTTTGGCATAATGAGATGTAGGATGCTGATCGCATGCCTCCAGATCCAGCTCAATTCTTTTCTGGGAGACGATCAACTCTCGTAGAGCACTTTCGATTTGCCAGGTATTTTGAGGTTTCAGCTGGGACAGAGCATGCCTTAGCATTCCAAAACGCGCCTCCTGTGTGCGATTCAAGCTAAGCAGATTACTAGCCAATGTAATTAACTTGAGATTAGAATCCTCGCTAATGTCCTTGATGCGCGCCAGAGTCTTCAATTCCACCTCGATGTTAATTTGTGATGTCTCCAGGCTGTCAAAGGAACATTGCAGTCCATTCAACTGCGGCAGAACGGAGCGCGTGATTAGTTTAGTTAGATCTACTATGTTGTTCTCGATGCTACGTGCATTCTGTAGCACATGTTTCTGGTACCCATCCAGCTTCTGTTCCAGAACGCTGATTTGTTGTTTTGTAGTGATCTGCAAACGGGCTAAGCTTCCTAATTCCTTCGACACACGATCGGCATGTATACTAGACTTTAGTGTGATGTTATTCAATGCCTCCTGGACGACCACAGATTGTGCGTCCAGAAATATGTGGAGCTTGCCTAGTAGACTATCTACATTTTTGATCGCCTCCAGCCAGCCGCGTTGCTGCTCGATGCTGACTTTAATATTCTCGTTTGTGGCATCTATGTGAAGCAGCAATACTGCAGTTTCATTTAACTCTTTTGTATTCGCTGCTAGAAGTTGCTCAATATTATGCGCAGTAGCTGCACTGATGCAGCCTAACCAAATAATGGTTAATAGAAGATTCATAGCTGCTTTGGTTTGCAAGTTACAAATGCGAGTGCCTTTGCATGAATGCAGCTTGCTCTTAAATACGCTAACTATTTGGGCAGCTGCGGTGGCACGTGTTTGTGTGCATCTTAGACTATCTAGTAAGTGAGTTTTTTGTGCTATATGCACACATTAAATGCATATTTTTTAATCGAGGTTTTTGAGAAGTCGGCACGCATTTGAAAGTCAGTGTTGATAAATACATGTTGACATCCGTTACATTTAGGAGCAACAAGTAACCGATAACATGTATCTCTAGAGTCGATAGCCGATTACTCCTGCATTGCCAGCTTTCAGCACTAAATTTTGCAGCTGTTTAGAAAGCAGGCACTGACTGCGTGAAAAAAAGAAAAATATATTTGTTCTAGAAAGACAAATGAATATGTATTGTGTATAATAATAAATGCAAGAGTCGATTACTTGTATTAGTGGTGTCCGAATTTCGTTTTACATCTTATCCATAAGTACGCATTGCCGAAAGTAAAGCGAAAACGTGAGCAAAGTTCAACAAAAAGTTGGAGTGACACGAAATAAACTTGCAAAATGGAAACCCAACAAAAACAAAACACGATCGACGCTGATGCAACAGCCGATACGTCATTTCTAGGGGTCGCATTTCGGGAAATCTTCTACAGTCCGATGAATCTGGCATTACTCTCTATCATTTGTTTCCTGGTTTATAAAATAGTGCGAGATCGCTGCGAGGGGCCGGGCTCCCGGGATTCTGCACAGAAACCGGTTGAACCGCAGTTGCCAAAATTGCGTCGAGACTTTACTATTAAGGAGCTCCGTGATTTTGATGGCAATCAGCCGGATGGCCGTGTTTTGGTTGCGGTCAATGGTAACGTTTATGACGCCACTAAGGGTAAACGTTTCTATGGACCAGGGGGACCATATGCTACATTTGCCGGACGCGACGCATCACGCAATTTGGCCACTTTTAGTGTGGTGGCTAACGATAAAGATGAATACGATGATCTGAGCGACCTTAGCACTATGGAAATGGACTCAGTGCGTGATTGGGAAATGCAATTCAAGGAGAAATACGACTTTGTTGGTAAATTACTGCGTAAAGGTGAGCAGCCGACCAACTATGATAACGATAGCAACGATGAGGATGAGAATATCGAAGGTGGCAGCAAGAAAGACAACTAGATGGGTGGCGGAATGGTGAATGGAAGGCGTGGAAAATTTTTGCTGCTTAACGATGATTAGCACAAAAGGCGACCGGTGACGTTCGATTGGTCAATCTACTTTCAATTTTATACCCAAACACATAGACAAGACCCCTTACACCCACACTGGCTTAGGCAAGCTGTAAAAACATGTTCTAATGGAAAACTATGTTATAAGATTTATATGTATGTTTGAAAGAAGAAAAAATATTAAAAAAAGATGACACTATTGTTGGTATATTAAACTCAAAATTATGCACTACATTGTATGCTTAAATATGTACTGAAGAGAAAAAAAGGGGAAAAAACACTGGCACTGATCATATATGGTCTGTAAACCCACATTAAATAAAGTCAGAAAAACATTAATGTTGAAAACTGATTAAATATATGATTTGATATGTGTATGTATGTGTATGCATACATATGTATGTACTGGGATCACGTTTAATGGAAATACTTTACTTAATAGTACGAGGTCAGGTTATTAGTGTTAATAGGTTAATCAGTCAACTAAATGCTTTAGATAATTAAAACTATTAAGAATTAAATAAACTGCACGAAAATTACGTTAAAGTATCTATTTATTTAGTATATATTTATTTAGTTGCAGTTGAACCCCGCATTTACTTCTCTTTTGAGCTGTTGCTACTCGATACCGAACTAATCGAATAGCTATCGATATCGTTTCGGCGGCGAATTAAGTTAATTTCAGTCAGTAATTAGCAGCAGGTGATTATATTAAAATCTAATTAAATAAATGAAACACTTCAAATAATTATTAAATATTAAGTAAGAACCATGCAGGCCAGCACAGCGAATACGAATACTACATGGCGGATCTCAGCGAGCCTTATTGTGGTAACGCCCGAAGCAGAAGCTGACAAGGATTATAATGTAAGTAGCAAACCTACAAAAATAACTATTACTCGTTTAAGTATTACTATTACTGACACTCCGTAGGTGCTCATGTTAAAGCGGAGTGATGCGACAGCAATAGCTACTAATCAAACTGTGTTTCCTGGCGGATTGCTGGATGTGGATGCGGATGAGAACGTTGCCTGGCTTAAGTACTTCGAGTAGTTTGGTGTTACCCAAGCGTCACTACGTAGTCTGGTACTGATCAGCGAACAAAGGCCAGCCATATTAGCACTGCAGGGTACAGGTTGCTATGACCGTTTCTTCAAACGGTCCAAAATTTGGGCGCGGTAAGTGCAAAGTGCAATGTATATGCAAATTTAATCTAATCTGTGTTCTTGATTAGGGAGATAACGCTACGCTTGGCGGCTTTGCGTGAGTTTTTCGAGGATGTGGGCATACTGCTTAGTCGCAACCAAGCTCAGTTTCATGAAACGGGCAGCACAGCTTGACCTGAATGCTCTGAAGACCTGGCAAGATCGTGTGCACAGCAACCCCAGTGAATTCTTGGCCCTATGTCGTCAATTAAAAGTGATTCCTGATTTATGGGCACTACATGAATGGTCCGCCTGGGCGAGTCCAGCGTTTATTAAGAAAGGGTAACTTCTTCGATGAATCAAAACTTTAAATTTCGCATAATCTAATACAGATTTTTCCTATTAGTTATGAAACAGTTTTTTATATGGCCTTTATGCACTCACAGCCCAGGCTGTACCCAGAGCCCACCGAAGTCAAGGAGTGTTTCGTAAGCGAAGCATTTAATAATAGCTAGCAATCATATATGAATCCATTTAAACAATTTGCAGTGGCGCTCACCCCTTGAACTATTGTGTTTGCGTCAAAGTCATGAACTTTTTTTTTTGCCGCCACAAATCTATGAACTCGGTCGCTTGTTATCCATCAACGATTTTCAGAAGCTACGTCACTTTGCCTCGCAACGTAGTCAACTCGGTAGTACAATGTTTATGCCAGTGGGTTACATTTGTAGCGATGGCATGGTGTTTGCGCTGCCAGGTGAAACGTGATATAAATTTAGTATTTATTGTAGACTCGTGTACTCATTTCATTGATTTTTTTCAGGCGATGATTTATATGTGCCCGAACCACATTTAACCACCAAGCCCATTCATTTTTCTGGAACTGTTGCCGAGCTGAGTGGGCATACTAAGAACTTACATCGCTACGAGTCTACGACAGCCACTGATTTTCAAATTCATATAAATATTCCAACATTCAATGGGCATCTGGTTCCGAAGCAGCTTTCAAATGAAAAGCATAAGCTGTAGACACTAAAATTGAAGCTAAAATTGAAAACTGAAATGTTTTTTAAAGCTAAGCTTCAGCTTCGACTAAGCATGCTATAAAAAAATTTCAATTTGATTTTGATTACAACTGAAACGTAGATGAATTTAAATGCTAAGCCTAAGTAATAAATCAACTTTAAACAAATTTCTATTTAAAAACTAGTACATGACAAGGTATTCCTAAGCATTTTGTTTATAGCTTAAATTGAATAATCTTATAATTCAATAACAATATTAGGATTGTCTATCATTTTGATATATGTAATTATGAATTAGTTTTATTTTCCTTAAAATGATTTAGAACATTTCTACTGTTAGAAGAGTAAAATTTTGTTAAGTATTTCCACACTTCATACTTTATCAATTTTGAATTTCAAAGAATACACACGTAAGCGAATCATTGTATAAAGTGCTTAGATCTTTGCAGACTTCTCACAGCTAGAAAATAAGTTGAACATGTGACATTTCTGAGCAGCTCTATAGATATACATATCAGTTATACGATCCGCTCATTGGGGCGATGTTGGCTTGCGTTGAGTCGGTTTATTTAATATTTTTATACTATTTCACGTAGTGATATAGTATATTGGTTTTGTGCAATGTCCGTCATGCTGTCCGTCCGTCTGTCCGTCCGTCCGTCTGTCCGTCTGTCCGTATGAACGCAAACCATTTCCACGCTATTGAAGCTAAAGACTTGAAATTTGAAATATATACTCGTGTATACCCTCGTCTGATAAAGTGTCAAGATTTTCCCGATACGCCCACTAGGGGCGTGGCAAATCGGAAAATGCATTTTCCTGTATCTCAGAAACACTACTTCTAGAAGGGCTAGAGAGTTGAGATTTTAACTGAACACTCATGTCAACATCCCAAAATCAACAAGTAAGAACGTTGCTGTCGGACGCAACTGACAGCGAAATACTATTTCACGCCCCAACAGCACACAGGGGAATCTATCACATTACATTTTTTTAAATTTAACCCAAATCCCCACTGTCGCCGCTCAAATCAGCTGCAGATTAAAACTTTTCATTGAAGGTAGCCAGACAGTTTCAATTAGAATCGAAGCTTAGAGATGCCACCTCTCTCGATTTATCTCGATTGCCTTACCTTAGCAAGAACACGCACATAAATCGAGGGATGTGACATCTCTCAAAATAAGAGAGGTGGCAACTCTCAAAATGAGAGAGGTGGCAACTCAGAAAATGTGATATACATAAGTTCGTTGACGAGCGTAGAGGTGTGGGCTCGAACCCCGGTGCGGTCATGTTGATATTTTTGTTATATTTCCTTTATTTAGTTATTTTGTATTAATAAAATATTCTTTTCAAACACATATATATAATTTGGCAAATCAAAAGACAAGGTCAAAGGTCACAAAGTCATTATGTGGCGCGTTATTGGCTCAGAAGCTGCAGATGTTTCAGTTTTGATTTGCCATAATTAATACAAAATAACTAAATACAGAAAATATAACAAAAATATCAACATGACCGCACCGGGGTTCGAGCCCACACCTCTACGCTCGCCAACGAACTTATATCACATTTTCATTTTGAGAGATGCCATCTCTCTCTAAGGTAAGGGTTCTAAGCTTCGATCCTAATTGAAACTGTCTGGCCACCTCCAATGAAAAGTTTTAATCTGCAGCTAATTTGAGCGGCGACAGTGGGGATTTAAGGTTAAATTTAAAAAAATATAATGTGATAGATGCCCCTGTGTGCTGCTGGGACGTGAAATAGTATTTCACTGTCGGTTGCGTCCGACAGCAACGTTCTTACTTGTTTTAATTGGGTTACCTAAGGAATTTGATAAGTGTGAGAATACTCACTGGAACTATCCTATTATTTGTATAATTGAAATGTTTTTTGTTTATGATTTCGAAGACCCGCGAATTTTCAAAATATATACATACATATAAATGTATTTTTCACATATACATACATCTGAAGTCCAAAAATTATAAAATATGTGTATTCATTACACGGATCTACACAGTAAATCGGAAAACTCTTGCACACAAAATGAAGGCGAATGCCATGTGCACTCAAAAAATGTCAAAAGTACAGTGTATTTTTATACCCTGATCCCATTTTCAATGGGAAATCAGGGTATAATGTTTTTGTTGAAATGTATGTAACGGGGAGAAGGAGGCGTGGCAGACCCCATAAAGAACATATATTCTTGATCAGGGAGAAGAGCCGAGTCGATTTAGCCCTGTCCGTCTGTCCGTCCGTCCGTCCGTCCGTCCGTCCGTCCGTCTGTCCGTCTGTCTGTCCGTATGTATGAACGCGTCGTTCTCAGAACCTATAAGAGCTAGAGACTTGAAATTTTTTATGTAGGTTCCTGTATATCACGAAAAGATCGAGTTTGTTAAAAAAATCGATAACTGTCTTAATTTTAATGTTATCGATTAAAAACGAAATCGATGCTCAGTTATATAATTCTATATAATTCATCTTTATAGCTAGAGACTCCATTTTGCATTTAGTTTTATGTGAGCCTTATACAATTTCGGTTTTTGTTAAATTTTGAGTGCCACGCCCCCTTCGCCCAATGGGTGCATATATGTCCTCTATATCTTTTATGTCTAGGATAGCCATCGCGAGTATGCATCCACAATCTTTCTCTTCTTTCTCTAGCAATTTCACACATAGTATTTCTGAGATACTCCGGTTGGGCGTATCGGAAAAAACGAGTCCATATTCCGAAAATGGTTTGGCTATACTTATATTATATATTTTGACATTAAATATATTATTAAGGATACTTAAGAGTTTAATAGTAAATAAATAAATAGGCCTAATAAATATGACCTTGTTAAAATATGCTTCCATCAGCGTTCTCTTATTTGACTAATATATTTTATTTCGTAGTTGCTTTAATGGTTCTGTATCCCTCAGTTACTGCAAAGCTTAAGCTAGGCGACAGGTCAAAGCAAAACTGTGACCTCTGCTTAGCATAGATAAGGACTCAAAGTGTGACGGGGCGCAGCTACGAATTGTAATTTTGTTATTATTTTAAGCGGATTTGGTAGCTCGTCAAGGGCTTTAATTTAATTAGAGTTTTATGGACGTGGCTCTTACTTTTCTCCATGAAAAGAAATGTTCAAAGTTTGTTTGACTCAAACATAAGTTAGGTTAGCTAAATTTGCTGCAGTAAACATGTGAGAAGTCATGCTTTCACATATTTATATTGTGAGAAGGTAGTGCGTCAAACCGCAAATCAGAGCAAGCAGATAATTTCATCCCATTAAGAATGCATTTAAATCAATTTGCGGTCCAACCCTCGGCTCAGTGCCGCCACCTGTCGTGTGACTTTGTGCGCTTTACCAGCCAGCCAGACCACCGCCAGCACACCCATTCAAGTCCGCTTAAAAATCAAAAACCCTCAACAAGCTACCCCCCCCCCTGCCTCACTCTGTTTCCCTCGCTCCCACTCTCGCAGCCCCTAACCACTCCGCCTGCTGTGCGTGTCTGGGAAACTGTTTGTTGTGCATTGTGCGAGTGGGCCCAGCCCTTCAAAATCTCAAGTTGCTGCAGGGGAGACTCTTCGGCTGCTGTCTGTGTCGGCAACAATTACTTCGTTTAATTTAACCTTTTGTGGGTTTTCCGGCATATATTGTTCTGCTCGTGCTGCCGTGTTCATTTAATATCGATTAATTATGCTATTATGTTCACAGGACGATAGCATTATCAAGCAATTAACATGGCACTGAAACACTATTTGGTGTGGATGCCTGCGCCGCGCAGCAAAGCTGCTCATAAATTATAAAATAAATTAAAATATGCGACAAACCGTCGTGCAGGCAAGCGAAGAAATGAGTTATGAGCTGTGCTGCTGCTAGTGTCTCCAAAGCCGCTTAAAATGTAACGAGACGCATGCCTGGCTTGCCAAAATGATGCTAGGACGGCAGGTGCGGCAGCATTTGATTTATGCGGATGAAGGAGTCACCCCCCCTCCCACTAGCTAAATGTAATTGAATTTTGAGCTCATTCATTTCCGTTTTCAGCATAATGCTGATTTACGTGGCCCACTGATAAGTGCGGTGCCAAGGAATTGGCTTGTTAATTGCCAGCCAGCCAGCCACGTCTGAAATGCATATCACGTTTTTTTTGGCTAGTTGCCTTTGTCAAAGCACAGCCCAATTATAGTGATTATTGCGGATAGGCAGGCTATTCGGAGCGAGTGCGGGGCAGAGAGATGACTACCAGTGCTGCAAGTGACGTGAATACCAAAAACAGTTGGCAATCAATGGCGCATCAAGCTACAAAATAATTGCCAACGCGGTGCGGCATTGACAGCTATTGAACGAATCCCCCGCCGCCACAAACGACTTCCCACGGGTCTAACTAAACACACTTGTAAGTAAGGCTCTTCCCCCGAAGCCTCTGTCCAAGCAAGCAGTTGGAGATTTATTTTTATTGTGAGCATTGTTTGCACTCGACTTGAGCCACACACACACACAGACACGCTCAGCACAGTTATACAACACCCACCATTTTCGACTAAATGAGTATTACCGCAATAAATCGCCACAATTCATTTAAGGGCAGTGATGGCCAACCCTTAAATCAGCACCGAAGCAGCTGCAAACTGTTGACGACACACACACACATACGCAACTGCTGAGATATATGCCCCTAACCACACGTGCTGCAGACCGTGAACCTGTAACAGCATTTTCAACTCGCATGTCAAATTGTCACTGTGGACGCAAAAAGGAA
This sequence comes from Drosophila paranaensis, assembly GCA_035047545.1. NCBI lineage: Eukaryota > Metazoa > Arthropoda > Insecta > Diptera > Drosophilidae > Drosophila > Drosophila paranaensis. The sequence continues at coordinate 157,799 of JAWNPL010000068.1, read as the reverse complement.
GCAGAAGCATGGGATAAGCGCCACCCGGGGGGCGATCCAATTGCTGCCAGCTTGTCGTACAAATTGCATCAATTGACTTGCGTGTTTAACATTATATGCACAGTTGTGGGTAGCTGCCGACAGTCGGACTAATGTCCTACACGATTTTCTAATGATATCTTTATTTAGTAAGGCTTTCTTTAAGATTGGGCTAGTCCTAAAGACAGTGACAGAGACAGGGACAGAGATAGAGACAGAGACAGAGACAGAGACAGAGTCAGAGACAAAGAATTAGAATTTAGCTTAACAATATTTCCAATAAAATTCTAAAATTCGGAACTAAAAACTGAAGCTAAATTCTAACGCCTCCTCCTCCCTGTTGCATACATTTTAACAAAACCATCATACAAGTAAGAACGTCGCAGTCGGACGCAACCGACAGCGAAATACTATTTCACGTCCCAGCAGCCCACAGGGGCATCTATCACATAATATTATTTAAAATTTAACCTTAAATCCCCACTGTCGCCGCTCAAATTAGCTGCAGATTAAAACTTTTCATTGGAGGTGGCCAGACAGTTTCAATTAGGATCGAAGCTTAGAACCCTTACCTTAGAGAGAGATGGCATCTCTCAAAATGAAAATGTGATATAAGTTCGTTGGCGAGCGTAGAGGTGTGGGCTCGAACCCCGGTGCGGTCATGTTGATATTTTTGTTATATTTTCTGTATTTAGTTATTTTGTATTAATAAAATATTCTTTTCAAACACATATATATAATTTGGCAAATCAAAAGACAAGGTCAAAGGTCACAAAGTCATTATGTGGCGCGTTATTGGCTCAGAAGCTGCAGATGTTTCAGTTTTGATTTGCCACGCCCCCAGTGGTCGTAGACAAATAATTTTTGGCATGTGCATAAAGTGGGCGTTCAGGAATATAATTATAAAGTTGGGATGCTTACATTCGAAAAACGAAAATTACAGGGTAATTACAGGGTATTTTTCCGTATGTCACGCCCCTTTCGGGGCGTAACAATAATTTTGGGCAATCGATAGAGGAGGCCGCCAGTAACTTATCATCCAATTGAAGCTTCTAGCACTAAAACTGTGGGAGATATAAGCTGATATTAGTTGCCACGCCCCCTGAAGGCGTAGATATATCCGCCATACCTTTTCGATTGTGGGATGTTAACCCGAGTATATATACCAAGTCTCAAGTCTCTAGCATCAATAGTGCTCAAAATATAACGAAACTAGTAAAATCACTATATATTCAGATCCGATTTGCCACGCCCTTAGTAGCCGTGGCCATAATCCTTATTGATCCTTATAGAATCGTAACAGTAACCCACGTGCAAAATTTGCGCGTTCTAGCTTTAAAACTGTAGAAGATACAGTTTGACCCGATTTTCCACGCCCCCCATGGGCGTAGCTATATCCGCCATAGCTTTTTGATTTTGGAATGTCGACATGAGTGTTCAGTTAAAATCTCAACTCTCTAGCCCTTCTAGAAGTAGTGTTTCTGAGATACAGGAAAATGCATTTTCCGAGTGGGCGTATCATGGAAATCTTGACAATTTATCAGACGAGGGTATACACGAGTATATATTTCAAATTTTAAGTCTCTAGCTTCAATAGCGTGGAAATGGTGCGTTCATACGGACAGACGGACAGACGGACGGACAGCATACTATATCACTACGTGAAATAGTATAAAAATACACATGCACATACACATACACATACACATACACATACACATACACATACACATACACATACACATACACATACACATACACATACACATACACATACACATACACATACACATACACATACACATACACATACACATACACATACACATACACATACACATACACATACACATACACATACACATACACATACACATACACATACACATACACATACACATACACATACACATACACATACACATACACATACACATACACATACACATACACATACACATACACATACACATACACATACACATACACATACACATACACATACACATACACATACACATACACATACACATACACATACACATACACATACACATACACATACACATACACATACACATACACATACACATACACATACACATACACATACACATACACATACACATACACATACACATACACATACACATACACATACACATACACATACACATACACATACACATACACATACACATACACATACACATACACATACACATACACATACACATACACATACACATACACATACACATACACATACACATACACATACACATACCCATACGCCTCTAATTGGGTCTACTTCATGCCTTGCTTACCTGCCGGGTCGCCATTGTGGCTTTTTGCTTTGCTTTAGTTTGTGATGTTCCTGCATGCAGTTCGCCTTCCAGTCTGGGACCTGCGCAAAGGCAGTGCTGGGAAACTGGTTTCGGTAGGTGTGCATTGGGGTAGGTGGTGTCTGCTTCAATCTATGAGGCACCCTCTCCCCTGCTCGGCATTATGCTGTCACGGGTTTCAATTGCATTCCCTGGAAAGGCTACACACAAACACATGCACACTACATACTCGCACATTTGTTTCCCATGTGCAACATTTGCAATTTCGATAGCGACGACGCGTCGTCATTGTTTAATAAATTTCCACTGTCTGCGCAAAAAATTGTGACCTTGTAACTTGGTTTTAATTGCGATTGTGAGTGCATTTTCGAGGCGCTTCGTTTGAAGCCTCAGCAACTGAACAAAACATGAATAACCAAACATTCTCGATATTATAGTTGAGCTTTTAAAAAAATTCTTATCGTTCTACAGTCATTTCGTCTAGCCAACTTCTCCACTTGTCGAAGTATTTGCTTCAACCAATTGAAGATGTTTGTGAAACAGCCAAATAGTTGAGAGACCCTTTTCAGAAGTCCGTCCAATTTGACTTGCATAATGCCCAACATGTGCGTCTCATATTTCCTTTGAGGGGCGGTAGGTGGTCTGGAGCTGGGAAGCATCATTTAAGAAACCATAAATTTGACGGCAATAACGGATAAAGTATGTTTATTTCGATATTAGGCTAAGCAGCAAACGGAGCTGCTCGTAAAAGGGCTACGAATAGAATACAAGGTCTGACCGATTTGAGTATACCCTAAGTTTAACCAATATTTAAATATACTAATTCTTTAAGCTCTTGAAAACTAATGCTTATTAAAGTTGATTCCTATTCTCACACTAAGTTAGTCATAATCCACAGTTATATATTGTACAAAATGAAGAGTTATCGAAGAAAGCACATTCCATTGGTGCGTGAAGTACAGAAAGTCTTATTTGCTAATACTATTTTCACAATCCAATAATCGAACTGTTTAAGGTACACATTCATACCCAATATACCATTTTTCAGCAATCGGCAATGGGTATTGAGTACAAAAATGGTTGAAAAAGAGTTGCGACATTGTTAAGGGTAAACATTTTCCGACTTCCTTCTTAACACTTGATTTCACTTTCTGACTATGTCCTGCCGCAGGGTGTGGGTGGCGTGTGCGCGCGCGTTGTGTGTGGCATATGAATATGAATTGTAATAGATTTAGATAGGGATCAGAGTCAAAAAGGGAACCAATGAATGGAACAGTCGCACCGTAAAATCTAACAAATTGATAAAGAAAAAATCTTTGAAAATGTTCCTTTTTGGCCAAAGGAGCTTAGCAGCATAGAAAATTTGCAGGGACTTGAAAAGAAATTTATAGCTGGAGAAAATTAATTTCTTTTTATAATGAGAAATAAGAAAAAACTTAATCCAAATGAATTTTGGAGAATAAATTGAAATAGTACTATATAATTTAAAGCCGGACACATAAACTTTTAAAGCGGGAAGCATATCGAAAGTGAACGGAAAAAAATCATAAAAATATAAAGTAAAGACGTCGATATAAATTATATGGCACTTGCCACGTGTCGTTTATTGTGCAACAGCAACAGCAACATCAACGATATCGGCAAAGTGTGAAAATGCCGGCAATGGGGCTCAAGGATTCGAAGGACTCTATAATATGGCCAACACGCCCACCTCCCATCACCCACCGCCCAGCGTCTTGTCTGCCAGTTGATGCGTGAAATATTCTTTCTTTTTTTTCTCACTCGGCTCGACAGAAAATTTAATTCGTGCGGAAATTCAGTCAATTTAAAAGGCACTACACACACTCACACGTACGTTGCAGGAGGGTGACGCCCTTTTGGCACGCCCACTTCTACCAGCAGGGTTCATTGCATCCCTTTTGGTAGCGTCCGGGCCTCTTAATCCGTTTTATTGTGGTAATAAAACTACAATACAAATTGTTTGAATGATATTGAACAACATTTGAATTGAACATGAAATGAACCTCAAATCAACTTCTGGTCTATGGATTCCTCAGCTCAGCTGTCGATATTTATAGATTTTGTGGAAAATTTAATGAAATGGGTGTAATTTTTGACTTTGCATTCCTGACTGCTGATACCTTAACTTGTTCATTCAGAAGAGGGAGAGAGAGCGAGAGAGAAAGAGAGAGAGAGAGACAGAGACAGAGACAGTAAGAAAGAGAGAGAGAGAGAGGGTGAGAAAGTGGGATAGGAAGAAGCGGGGGAGAGAGAAATAGAGATAGGGAGAAAGCGGGAGAGAGATAGACATAGAGCTATATAAATATAAATATATATATAAAGAGAGAGAGAGGGAGCGACAAATGAAGGAAGTGAAATACACATAAAACTAAAGGTCAGCTCTTGATCCAAACATCATATTTATGGTCAAGGTCAGCATTATTATCATGCTTTTAAATTAAAAGTTTGAATGATCCCTATTAACTTTATTTAATTATCATTATTTAATTATCATAGTGAGAAAGTCGTTTTTGTGTTGTTGGTGATCTCATGAATAGTCTGAATGGGGGATGATGGAACAATGGAGATCTGAAGGTGCTGCCTCATAAATATAGACATACAAGGATCTCACATCATTTTCATTTCATTTTACAGTTTCCAAGCTAAAACAAAATTTGAATAAATAGTTAGACTTTTGCGTGTGCATGACTGAATTTGATCTGGTTGACTTTATTTGATCTGGCGCAATGTAAACTAATCAAAATTGGTTTCATTAATTACAGTTTGAAGTGCACTGGAGACAAAGCTCCATAAAGAGCAGCCAATTAAAATTGGCCGGAAACAAGGTCAAAAGGACCTAAGGACAACGCTTGCCTGGGTGTTCCTTTATAATCTACATGTTTATGGCTATTTGCGTTTTGACCTCCGCTAAGTCGAGATAAGCCGTAATTTGATTAACTCCATCTCTCTGGCCGTTGGCCGATTCTGAAGCAAGGGGTAAACCGCGTTAAGTGAATCAAAATATGTAAAACATAATTCAAACAATGTTTTTGTCCACAGCCCCGCTGACAGGCAGAAGGGCAGGCTCATAAAATGGAATGTGTGTGCATCATAAACGAGTTGCGACACCCAGAGAGATGTGCCCCTTTTCAGGTCTCAGCTCGCCCACGGCTGTTACATGTTTTGGTCAGCTTGACCAAGCGTGTCCTTGTTTAACCAGCGATTATGGAAATTCTTATCCCGTCCAGTTGGGAGGACGACAAAGATTTGCACTGGCAGATAGGCCAAATGACACGTAGCCGAAGCCCGCATAATGTGGGCGACACCCTCTAAAAAATATTTGTTCACACATGTGGGCAGAAGGTGGAGCGGCCGAGGTGGAAGGAAAGCTGAGGATTGTGCCTTTGTGCTTTAATGCGAACTGACCACTGGCCAGAGGTCCTGCACGCTGCAGTCACGTGTAAATTTTCCTTTTTTCTCATCTTGCCACACACACATAAATTAAATGTGGCGCAGCAGAGAAGAGTTGGGGGAATTCTTGGGTGTGCTATTTAAAATAAATCTAGTTGCGAGATACCAATAGCCAAATTGGCAGCCAAGTCGAGGCTACATAAAAATAATCATAAACGTTTATCACATCGGGCCGAACAAAAGCTGACGGAATCCCGTTAAGACGACGAACGAGGGAAATGGATTTGATGGAAAAGGACATCGCCCATTTGAGTTCAGCTAGGAAACGTGACGCATCGAATTGTTTTGTGGGTCAGCGTGAAAACTTTTGGGAGATGGACCACAACCAAGCTGAATAATAATATCGGAGGAAAGCTTAAGGCAGATAGATAGAATGAGATCGATATCGAAATACATTTCAATGATAAGATGAGATAGAAATAGCTAAATATGTATACAGAGAAAAAACAGTAGTTAACTAGGAGATACCCTGAACCTCGATCGATCTGCCTTTTAAAATTTAACAACCCACACAGCAAAGTCTATGCTACTGTTGAACCCTTCTAACGATTGGCCGAAAACTGTCTTCCCTCATCGGGGGCGTGGCAAATCAGTAAAAACTGTATATTCTTTTTATACCCTGAACCCATTGAAAATAGGAATTCAAGGTATAATATTTTTGTTGGAAGGCGTATGTATGTAACAGGCAGAAGGAGGCGTGGCAGACCCCATGAAGTATATATATTCTTGATCAGGATGACAAGCCGAGTTGATATAGCCATGTCCGTCTGTCCGTCTGTCCGTCTGTCCGTATGTATGAACGCGTCGTTCTCAGAACCTACAAGAGCTAGAGGCTTGAAATTTTTTATGTAGGTTCCTGTATATCACGAAAAGATCGAGTTTGTTTCAGAAATTCGATAACGATTAAAAACGAAAATCTAAATTAAGCTATAAAATTCTATCTAATTCATCTTTCTAGCTAGAGTCTTCAAATTTTGCATTTAGTGTTATGCAAGCCTAACGCAATTTCAGTTTTTGTTAAATTTTGGATGCCACGCCCCCTTCGCCTCAAATTTGTAAGTCCCGTATATCAAATACTAGACACTTGTGCTTTGGCACATACATACATATGGATGACATGATCACGCCCAACAAGTTTGATAAAAATCGTTGCTCCAGAAAAAAAGTTACTAAACATTTAATTTCCCATAACATTGCCATACAAAAAGAAGCCCAAGAACAGCTGACGCAACGACTTGCGCTTGTGTGTGCGTGCGTCTGTGTATGTGTGTGAGTGTGTTGGTTGTACTGTACGTACATATGCATGTGCATATAAAAGAAACAAAGAATGCTTGGGATAGCGGTTCTTCGCAGGGTTCAGGGTATACCCTAGTCGAGCGGTCTGGACTAGAGTTTTCTTACTTGTTATAATCTGAACCCATTGAAAATGGAAAAATGGTATAATGTTTTTGTGGAAATGTATGTAACTGGCATACATCAGGGAGACAAACCGAGTCGATTGAGCCCTGACCGTCTGTCCGTCATTCCGTATGTTTGAACGCGTCGATCTCAGAACACATGTATACATATGAGCTAGAGACTTAAAATTTTTTGGAGGTTCGTAGAGCATGAAAAAATCGAGTTTGTTTAAAAAAATGGATAACTGTCTTAGTTTTATTGTTATCGATTAAAAAGCCAAATCCGTTATTCAGTTATGAAATTCTATACTATTCATCTTTATAGCTAGAGTCTTCAAATTTTGTTTTTAGTTTTATGTGTGTTTTATACAATTTGTGTTTTGTTAAATTTTGGATGCCACTTCCCCTTCAGGTAAAATTTGTAAAACACGTGTTTTAAGTACTAAAGACTTGTGCTTTGAAAAAATACATATGTACATATGAATGACATGATCACGCTCTGCGAACTTAATTTCTCATAACATAGGCGTCTTGCAGCGCAAGCGCAACCTTCGTTGTTTGTGCATACGTCTGTGCGTGTATGAATTAACAGCAATGTATATACATATAAAATAAACGGTGTATGTTAGCGGCTCTTAGGAAAATCAGTTTTTCGCAGGGCTCACTGGATCTCCTAGTCAAGCAGTCTCGACTAGAGCACTCTCACTTGTTTTTTCTACGTTGTTACTTTGAGATGTTAGTTTTGATTAAATGTTGTCTGGAATATGTGTGCTGAGGTTCTGAATCATTGGAGTAACACTGCCTAGCTAGCTCTAACCGAGCCCCAGCCCTGTTACTCAAACAGTTGCCCAAAATTGGACTTAAGTGTTATTTAATTTTCCATTTCCGGTTGCCGATTGGGCATGACTCTGGTCACATTGTTATCGAAACAATGTGCACTTAATAAGCGCAATGCAAATGTGATTTTACCTATTCACACACACGATTCAGATGCCGAGCCAAGTTAAGCAAACACACACATGGTTAAACCTGAGCCTTCTGGTTGGCAATTAAATGTTGGCCAAACTGTTAGCCCCCCTTTTTGGTGAGCTGAAAGACCCACCGGCACATTTACATGAAATGAGGGTCATTAAGTTGCCCGGTTGGACAGTTTATCGATGGGAATTGGTTCGTCCCCTTCTCGAGCCGTTGCTGTGTTTGTTTTTGTGTGCTAATCTCTTAATGCGTTTAGCGCACATTTCTATTTGCTTAATGAATTGTTACCGAATACGTTCATTTTCATTCTTATTTCCGTATTCGCATTCGTATTCGCATTCACACATCGACATTCATTGATTCATTTACCCAGCTCATTGCTGGGTCATTTGTCGACGTTTGTCTCTTTGACTTTGCACATCGAGGCTGTCGCTGGGCCTAAACTTTTTGCTTGATTTCAAAATGGGCCAAACAGCTATCCCAATTAAGCTGATTGGGGCATGTATAGTTGGAGAGCTGAAATACATACCTATTTAATATAAAACAAGTAAGAAAACAAAGTCGAGACCGCTCGACTAGGGTATACCCTGAACCCTGCGAAGAACCACTATTCCAAGCATTCTTTGTTTCTTTTCTATACACATGCATATGTACGTTCATTACAAGCAAAACATACACACACACAAGCGCAAGTCGGTGCGTCAGATGTTCTTGGGCTTCTTTTTGTATGGCAATGTTATGGGAAATTAAATGTTTAGTAACTTTTTTTCTGGAGCAACGATTTTTATCAAACTTGTTGGGCGTGATCATGTCATACATATGTATGTATGTGCCAAAGCACAAGTCTCTAGTATTTGATATACGGGAGTTAAAAATTTGAGGCGAAGGGGGCGTGGCATCCAAAATTTAACAAAAACCGAAATTGTGTAAGGCTCAAATAACACTAAATGCAAAATTTGGAGAATCTAGCTAGAAAGATGAATTAGATAGAATTTTATAGCTTAATTTAGATTTTCGTTTTTAATCGATAACAATAAAACGATACCAGTTATCGAATTTCTAAAACAAACTCGATCTTTTCGTGATATACAGAAACCTACATAAAAAATTTCAAGTCTCTAGCTATTGTAGGTTCTGAGAACAACGCGTTCATACATACGGACAGACGGACAGACGGACATGGCTATATCAACTCGGCTTGACTTCCTGATCAAGAATATATATACTTTATGGGGTCTGCCACGCCACCTTCTGCCTACATTTCAACAAAAACATTATACCCTGATTTCCCATTTTCAATGGGTTCAGAGTATAATTAGACTAGAACCTAAACTGTGTTACAACACATTGCTAAGCAGTACCATATCAGATGTAAGAGCTATGAACTAATAACTCGAAGCTATGAACTATGAACTTCTAACTAGTTAGAATACAATTGGTATAACATTTTTAAAGTAACTCTCTGTTAGGGAAAGTTCTAATTAAGTTTGTCTGACTATCCTATATCAGTTCAAAGTATATAAGTTCTATAAATTTAAAAGTTAGTTGAATAACATGTATAACAGTTGTGTTATAACAGAAGATAAGGGCTAGTGAAGTTAACCTGTCCTTTATTTTCTATTCATTGTAGTAAATTTTAATATGAAATGGCTATATCAACTTGAATATATCCCTTTCTTCTGCTTCTTCTTCAGCTATAGACATTAAGATTGAACTCAACCCTCTAACGTTTTCAAAACAGTCTCTACAATTATATATCATATTATAGTAAGCGTCATTAGATAGGTGAAGAACAGAACTTGTTTGTTTATAACAGTTTTAAAAGTTATACTTTACAAGTCCTACTGGATTGTATCTGTGGACTATGTCTATGTAACAATAATTGCTAGCCAAAGTTTGTGAACGAAAGTTGTCTTGATTCAAAATATTTAACATGAATAGGAAATTTCATCTGCTTTTGTCTTCCATTCCGGTCGGTGTCGCTTTTTCTGAATCACGCTTCACTAAACAGAAGCTCGAAAGGAATACTTTCAGCCACATATGACAGTGAGTCCTGTGTGTGTGCGCAAATGTGTATCCTTTGTAGCCTTGATATCTATGTATCTTTTAACTGCAGCCGCAACATATCTATAAACAATACTTTTATTGCCCTGCCGAGGATGAGGTCGATGTGAGCGATATGCAGCGATTGGCTACGGCATAAATTACAATCAAAATGAATTGATATGCGTGTTAATAAAGCCGAAGCTAGTACGGAAGGGGGATGCGGACGATGTATAACAGACAGACGCTGCTTAAAAAGAAGAAGTGGCGGGGGCTCCGACAGGAAGTCTCCAAGTTTGGCATGAGCCACCACGAAATGGCAGCATTTCGATTTTACGCTTTTATGATTTCTCGATTTTTGTGGGGGGAAGACAATCAGACAGACAACGAGACCTCTCTCGGATGCGGACAAGAGTATGAGAGCAGTCGGTCTCTTAATTAATAAGCTCCAGTGTGAGTGCGTGCGTATTTGTATGCTAAATATTTGCCAGGCATAAATTAAAGAGTCCCTGTGTATGTGCGCAGGTACAGTTGCCACAGCAATTAGCAAGCCAGCTCTGATTGAATTGTTCGCTGATTGTATAATTGTTGATGGCCATGCTCTGCATGTATGTAATTCAATATTAATTGAATCATCAAATTGCATTTTGTGCGAGCACAATAAAAATTGCTGATCCCTGCAATCGATTCGCTATACGGGCACCTGCTACTCACTGAAGGGTATATACAACTTATTCAAATTGACTTTATCTTATTATTCCTGAATGTCGTAGTCTTTGCTAGCTTCTTTATTAGTCATGATCCATTCATGATCCAGTCGATTTCATTGCTAATTATATTGAATCAGCAGGCGACTCTAACATTATATTGGTGGGTTGCGTTGCACATTCCAATTGATTACAGATAAATTCGGTACGCCTCTTATCTGATATTAAATGTAGATAAATGTGTTGTTTGATAAATAGTTATTATATGTTATAAATTACAATTATTTTCATACTGTAGTGCTAGAGATAGACACTTCGACGCTGTCAACATTCTACTAATTTCCATTTGGATTTTCGAACGGAATAGTTCAGTTTAGAGCGAGGATCTACTCATAGAGCCTCACATCATATGATTCTAGGCAGTTGGCTACGATCGAATGAGTGTTGTCATCTATGAAATATCCGACCTCTAATCCATCCCTTGATTACCTGGAAGCTTCCGCAGTTAAGTAAAGTAACAAAAATTGAGGCTGGAAAATGTCTAATTTATTTTTAATAGTTTCGATCGTTTAAGTGTTTTATGAGTGTTCATTTGTTTTTTCCTCTGGAGAAAAAAACTGAAAGGAATTTAAAAATAAAAGATGAAAGATATCAGATATATATTCGTATATATAACATATTAAGGTTCCATCATATTTACGTCGTTCGTTTATTTCATAAGATATTCTTTTGCTTTCAGATTATTTTTTGCTTTGGCCAGCTATTGACTTATTGCAAATTCAGCATTAAAACAATTTGCACAAATCACTTACTTTTTTTATTCACCTTATTTTGGAATATATTGTGCTGTCGAATTGGAAATGCAATTTATTATAAACATTTTATTCGAAATGAAAGGGAAAAGTGAAAAAAGAGATGCACGAAATTGTAACCTCATTAAGTGCTCAAAACTGTTGTCAGAGCGTTGGGGGCATTTTTTCTCCTTGTGAAAAATTAATCTACATATATATATATATATATATATATATATATATATATATATATATATATATATATATTGTATTATTTGCCATCGCTATCAGTTTTGTAGTTTTTTTTAGTTTTCCGCCCGCGGTTCATTGACCGCCACAGACGACCCCATATTTTGCTGACACGTGCAGTTCATAACTTGATTAGCCCTTCCGCACCCCGTTCTACTCCACATATGTATTTTGCAATCGTAATGTGTCTCTCATTTAATCAGCACAAATCGACAGCTCTTATAAAAGCGCAGCTCGTAACACCCATCACTTAACTCTGAAAGTGCCAGATGCAAAGCTAAAGTCCAGAAAAGCTAACCCGATGACTGTTTAGCAGTGTTTATAGCAGGTTTCAGTTGAATTCCAATTGTTTATTAGACATGACCGTGGAACGATTTGTTTATGTTCCCACGAAGATCTAACATTTGCTTTTCTGTATCATTTTACTGTTTTTTTTTAGTAGCATGTGAAATTTAGAACATGATACGATTTATAAATAAATCATTTTCGGTTTGTTTTGATTATTTTTGAATCTCAACTCATAAATGAATTTATTTTTATACCCTGAACCATTGAAACTGGGGAAAAAGGGTCAATTTATGTGAAAATGTATGTAAAAGGCAGACGTAGGCGTGGCAGACCTCATAAAGTTTATATCCTTGATCAGCTTGACGAGCTAAGTTGATTTAGCCATGTCCGACTGTCCGAATGTGTGACTTGAAATTTGTATGTATGTTCCTGAATAGCACGAAAATATCTAGTTTGTTAATGTTATCGATTAAAAACGTTATCGAAAGTTAATTATTAAATTGTATTTCCCTCGTCTTTGGAGCTATAGTCCCAAATTTATTTTTGTTAGTTAGATGTTTACCTTATGCAATTTTGATTTTTGTTAAATTTTAAATTAATGCTCCAAATTTTCCCAAAAATATAAATTGAAGAAAAGCCAATATATGAATGAGTTGAAGCCATTGAAAATGGGAAATCAGGGTATAATGTTTTTGTTGAAATGTATGTAACAGGCAGAAGGAGGCGTGGCAGACCCCATAAAGTATATATATTCTTGATCAGGGAGACAAGCCGAGTCGATTTCTGTCCATCCGTCTGTCCGTATGTATGAACGCGTCGTTCTCAGAACCTATAAGAGCAAGAGACTTGAAATGTAGGTTCCTGTATATCGCGAAAAGATCGAGTTTGTTTCAGAAATTCGATAACTAGTATCGTTTTATTGTTATCGATTAAAAACGAAAATCTAAATTAAGCTAGCTAAAGTCTTCAAATTTTGCATTTAGTGTTATTTGGGCATTACGCAATTTCGGTTTTTGTTAAATTTTGGATGCCACGCCCCCTTCACCTCAAATTTGTAACTCCCGTACATCAAATACTAGAGAAAATACTAGTGCTTTGGCACATACATACATATGTATGACATGGTCACGCCCAACAAGTTTGATCAAAATCGTTGCTACAGAAAAAAAGTTATTAACAACATTTAATTTCCCATAGCATAGCAGCCAAAGAACAGCTGACGCACCGACTTGCGCTTGTGTGTGCGTGTATGTGTATGTTTTGCTTGCAATGAACGTACATATGCATGTGTATAGAAAAGAAATAAAGAATGCTTGGAATAGTTGTTCTTCGCAGGGTTCAGGGTATACCCTAGTCGAGCGGTCTCGACTAGAGTTTTCTTACTTGTTTTTTTCTCAGATTGAAAAATTCAATTAAATATGTAGATCATGTACTGAAAATTTAAGCCACCCAGAAGTTATTAAACAAAACATTTGGTCATGTGACCAGCAGCGCTAAGCATACAGTTTTCCTATATGTGTGGACAATCACCCACATGCCCACAGTTCAATGTGCGCGCATCTAAAAAAATCTAAGAGGTGCAAGTTTTAGTGTGTATCTACTAGATGACGCTATGCTTTGCGAATTATCAGCTGCTCTGTCGAATCGAAACATGGATGGCACCATTGGCCAAAAATTTAAAATTTAATACAATTTAATTTTGTGTGCGCTTGTACTAAATGCAAACTCTGCAGTATTTTGAAAAAGCCCAGATCGCACGGAGTTCAGGGGATCTCTTAGTCGGAACGCCCGACTAGAGTTTTCTTACTAATTTCTATTTTCTTAATTTGATTTATTTCAGGTGTAAACAAACTTTGAAATATTTTCAAAAATGTTCTAGGAATTCGGTAATGCTAGCTACTTGTGCCTATATATATACTGTTTTGTATCCAGATGTAGAGTTGTGCTCATTACTCATCTGCTTTTTGTGCTTCGTTTTTGTCATTTTAGTTTTGAAGCAATTTTTTATAATAGATGCAAAACTGCAAAATTGGCAGAAAGTAGACACCCAAACGAAAAAGAAATATATATATATATATATATATATATATATATATATATATATTATATATTATATGTGAATATGTATGTACATCAATGCACCTGCTACTACCTGGTTGTTGCATCAAATTTGGCTGCACAACCTTCTTTATCGAAGGTTGACCCAAAACGGGGCTTTTAAAGTAAGCCAAATGAAAACTACGACAAGATACTATTCTTATACATGCAGTCTTCGTATGCGTAGCCAATGAACCAGAGAAACCCCCGAAAGCAGACGACAAAAAACGAAGAGAAAGGAAAAAAGTAGCAAAGCACAAATGTGATTTAATTTATTATTGCAAACGTTAAAAGGAGTCCAGACCGACGGCTTGCTCGATTTAAGGCAGCGCATCAATACTGAACAGAGAGAGAGAGAGAGAGAGAGAGAGAGAGAGAGAGAGAGAGAGAGAGAGAGAGATAGACAGAGAAATGGCAGAAGAGAGGGGGTTGACTGGCAAATGAGTTCCATTTATATCATTGGTCATTACGGAAATTATGCGAGCCTGTCCCGGCCTTGCCCGTCTCTAACCCGTACGGAAGCGCTATAAAGCGATAAAGATACATGGCAAACGGAACTGGATATCGCCTTTGGGGAACGACAACTGCACAAAACAAGAAAAAATAGTCGGGTGCAACCGGCCGTGGAGTACTTGTTCAGTTAAATTAGGCTATGCGCGCGAGACAGAAATTTGACATTATTTAACTGCGTATGGTATATAAGAGCAAAAGGACAGATATTGCAGTAAGCCAATTTACCATCATCCCATTCTGAAGGGCAGTAGAAAACAAGTAAAAAAACTCTAGTCGAGACCGCTCGACTAGGGTATACCCTGAACCCTGCGAAGAACCGCGATTCCAACCAATCTCCGTTTCTTTAATATATGTATATATATGTTCATTACAAGCAACACATACACACACACAGGCGCAAGCACACACAAGCGCCAGTCGTTGCGTCAGCTGTTCTTTGGCTGCTATTTGCATGGCAATGTTATGGGAAATTAAATGTTTAATAACTTTTTTTCTAGAGTAACGATTTTGATCAAACTTGTTGGGCGTGATCATGTCATCCATATGAGTGTATGTGCCAAAGCACAAGTCTCTAGTATTTGATATACGGGAGTTACAAATTTGAGGCGAAGGGGGCGTGGCATCCAAAATTTAACAAAAACCGAAATTGCGTAAGGCTTACATAACACTAAATACAAAATTTAAAGACTCTAGCTAGAAAGATGAATTAGATAGAATTTTATAGCTTAATTTAGATTTTCGTTTTTAATCGATAACAAAAAACGATAACAGTTATCGAATTTCTGAAACAAACTCGATCTTTTCGTGATATACAGGAACCTACATAAAAATTTTCAAGTCTCTAGCTCTTGTAGATTCTGAGAACGACGCGTTCATACATACGGACAGACGGACGGACGGACGGACGGACGGACGGACGGACGGACGGACAGACGGACAGGGCTAAATCGACTTGGCTTGTCTCCCTGATCAAGAATATATATACTTTATGGGGTTTGCCACGCCTCCTTCTCCCTGTTACATACATTTCAACAAAAATATTATACCCTGATTTTCTCATTTTCAATGGGTTCAGGGTATAAAAAGTAAGGAATGTGCGAGTTTGAATGACAAAGAATAGTCGAGTCCAGTCCAGCCAAATTCAGTTCCGTTATGTTCAGTTCATTGGATAGGGCAAGTCGTAAAAACAGCAAAGCAGCCCATCAATAAAAATGCAAGACAATACCATGCAGAATGGGGCGCAACAGAGGCAGAAAACGGAAAGCGTGTCAGACGTGGGGCCTGAGTGAAATGCTCAAAAGTAGGCTTATTTTCATTGGGTTTTCTTCTTGCTCTACTCCCATACAAGATGTCAGCCGGAGATAAAACATTAAAAACAAACTCGATTTAAAGATTAGATGTGCCGTTCGGGGTAAACGATAGTGTAGCTGTTATACAAGTGGCTCAAGTAGCTAATCGAAATAAAACTAAAAATTTTACCGGCTTATAACTTAAAAAAAACTGTTATACACCTGGGAAACAGTTGTTGTACAACTCTTACTCGATATATTATTAGCCAAATACTTTCCTACTAATCACTCATCATAACTATGAAGAATTTTTTTCCAAGTTTGAATGGAACTGTTATGTATGCCGAATTTTGCTGTTATACACGCAGTTCTACTATTAATGTAATATAAAAAATTTCTAAAACAACTGTATGAATCTGATCAGGAATAAATGAAGTAAGCACTTATTTACTGAGCCATATTTTAATGCTGATATAACTGTTATTAATATGTTATAAAAGTATCATATAGCTTACGATTTGTCCTATTTTTATAGTTTTTTGCTGTTTATTGCATTTTACATCTTTTTTACAATTTTGCATAAAATATTAAAGTCCTGAAGGTCCTCCCACAGGATTTATTGAGCCCTGCAGGCACTTGAGCGATGCGACATTTGCTTTAACTCTCAAGTATATATTAAATAATAATTATTGAATTCTAATGCAAATTGCTAGCAAAATTCGAAGATGCCTACGGCTGAAGCTTGACTCAAGTGTTTGGCCAGGATGTACAGGCGGATGGGTTTCGTCAGGGGCAGGACTCAGCTCGTCAGAAATGAAATTTATAGACACGATTCAAAGTGACAATGACAATCGAGCAGAACTCGAGGTCCAGTATAATCACAGCCAAAGGGCGTTAGCGCAACTTGTGAGAGTGAGAGTGACTGAGAGGGGGCGGTGACCGGGCAAGTTGTCAACATTTATTACACACCCACACACACACACACATGCGGCTCACACACCTCTTGATTATGCTGCGTTCTGTTTTTATGCCTGCAGTGCGACGTGTTGACGACTTTGATGAGGTTTGAGTTTTGGGGTGGTTGCGTTTTTTTGTTGCTCTGCCCATCTTCGACTTTTTTATGCCTCAAGTGGACGGCGACGCGCTTAAGTGGCTACATACCACCTACCCCAACCACGTCTCTGCCTCCCAAGTCACTAAAGCACTCCTCGCTGCGTTTTGTCTTAATTCAATCGATAGTTCACACATGTAATCGCATGATTGGGGGCTTCCTGCTTTCTGTTCCCAGTCCTTCCATTTCAGTTGTTGCCTATTTTTCTCATGTTTGCATGCCGCACACGTTGCGGCGACATTGTCGCAGGATATTGGGCGTGGCTGTGGCTGCGACTGTGGGGTTTACTTGTGCTGGTATTCCACATTTTTGACTTTAACCTTAAATCGTTAAGACGTCTTGATTTGGCCACGTCATGCCTCGCGAGCTATTCACATATCAAACTTTCCCCTCCGTCTCTCTTACTCTGTTTCAGCCACTCATTAGGCTAATGAGGCGCTCCACTTGCCTCATTCTGTGGCATGCTTCAAAAGCTCATTAGTTCATTAGTTGACGCTTTGTCCGGCGAAAGTTTGCAGCAAAAATATACTCGTAAATCTCTGGCACATGGAGGAGGGCAGCATCAACAGCAGCAGCAACATGAAAAAGCGAAATTTATCGCGCCAAAGGACAAGTGATAAAAGTTTTATCCAACGCTTATCAATCATTGACGAATGTATGATGGGATGGGAAAGAAGAAGCAGTCTGAAGAGAAAACTTACACAAACGTTAGCCAAAAACTGGAGATTTTATTGAAATGAAAAGGTTATTCGATAACGATTCACATATTGCGTGTAAGCTTATTTGTGTATCGGAATCTATAGACCCGTTGTCTATAGAGAATAAAACAGATGTACGAACATTTGAAGTATGACACCGTTTATCAGAAAAATTAAAAATATTAATAAAGTAAAGTAAATGCTTCTTGAAGATAACTAAATTTAGAAACAGAGTAAATAAAATGGTAAATATGGGCGGAATCTTACTGATTCACAGTTCTCATTGTTCCATTTATTATTGTATTGGCTAAATAACAAGTTTTTGGCAGATTCAGTTCAAGACTATTTATTAAATCAACTGTTTGTTTACTGTTCCTTTATAGCTGCGATTGAGGCGTTGCATGCGCTGCTGAAATATAATGGAATAAATAATGAAAAGAAAAAGAAAAGGGTATTTGACACTTCCTGCTTTAGCTGGCAGAGCTGCAGCCTGGGCCAAGACGACAGACAAGCTTAGAGGCAAGTAAATATAAACAAGTAAGAAAACTCTAGTCGAGACCGCACGACTAGGGTATACCCTGAACCCTGCGAAGAACCGCAATTCCAAGAAATCTCCGTTTCTTTAATATACATAAGTATATATATGTTCATTACAAACAGAACATACACACACACCTGTGTATGTGTGCACACATACACATGCGCCAGTCGTTGCGTCAGCTGTTCTTTGGCTGCTGTTTGCATGCCAATGACATGGGAAATTAAATGTTTAATAACTTTTTTTCTAGAGTAACGATTTTGATCAAACTTATTGGGCGTGATCATGTCATCTATATGTATGTATGTGCCAAAGCGCAAGTCTCTAGTATTTGATATACGGGAGTTACAAATTTGAGGCGAAGGGGGCGTGGCATCCAAAATTTAACAAAAACCGAAATTGCGTAAGGCTTACATAACACTAAATACAAAATTTAAAGACTCTAGCTAGAAAGATGAATTAGATAGAATTTTATAGCTTAATTTAGATTTTCGTTTTTAATCGATAACAAAAAAACGATAACAGTTATCGAATTTCTGAAACAAACTCGATCTTTTCGTGATATACAGGAACCTACATAAAAAATTTCAAGTCTCTAGCTATTGTAGGTTCTGAGAACGACCCGTTCATACATACGGACAGACGGACAGACGGACGGACGGACGGACAGACAGACGGACAGACGGACACGGCTATATCAACTCGGCTTGTCATCCTGATCAAGAATATATATACTTTATGGGGTCTGCCACGCCTCCTTCTGCCTGTTACATACATTTCAACAAAAACATTATACCCTGATTTCCCATTTTCAATGGGTTCAGGGTATAAAAACCAACTGAAATCTTAATAAAATGGCCAGAAGATGAATACTAGCAAAGCGCTCGCTACAACAAGAAGAATATTCTCACAAAACATGCAGAAGTTTGTAATAATAGACACAGAAGAGTACACGCCTAGCAGGTCCCCTTTAAAATGTGTCCAGAAATCGATTCATTCTTTATTAAATAAAGATGTTAATATAGCTTTCCCTCGGGACTCGTCGGCGAACACAAACGCCAGTCGATGCGTCAGCTGTTCTTTGCCTGCTTTGCATGGCAATGCTATGGGAAATCAAATGTTTAATAACTTTTTTTCTAGAGCAACGATTTTGATCAAACTTGTTGAGCGTGATCATGTCATCCATATGTATGTGAAATTGCCTAAGGCCCAAATAACACTAAATGCAAAATTTGAAGACTCTAGCTAGAAAGATGAATTAGAATTCCATAGCTTAATTTAGATTTTCGTTTTTAATCGATAACAATAAAACGATAACAGTTATCGAATTTCTGAAACAAACTCGATCTTTTCGTGCTATACAGGAACCTACATAAAAAATATTAAGTCTCTAGTTCTTATAGGTTCTGAGAACGACGCGTTCATACATGGCTATATCAACTCGGCTTGTCATCCTGATCAAGAATATATATACTTTATGGGGTATGCCACGCCTCCTTCTGCCTGTTACATACATACGCCTTTCAACAAAAACATTATACCCTGAATTCCCATTTTCAATGGGTTCAGGGTATAATTATAATAGACGGTCGATTTTTTTGTCTTGGTAGGGTATTCAAAGTTGATACAGAATATCTAACGGTTGGTCAACCTAAATCAAAATAAGCAATCATAGAGCTTGGTTTGCCGTATTCCAAACTCTTTATTAATGAACGAGACCTACATCTTGTTATCCACTTCACCGAATTACGCTGAGTTTCCGGCCGGCCTCTTGCTCGAATTGTTGATAAACAAACTGAGTTTATGCCTACTGTTTTTATCCCCATCTGAATGTTAATGATTGTAATTCAATCTGTCGATCGTCTGCTCTAGAGCATCTGGTGTGGGACGACGCGGACTCAAGTAGTACCCTTTATTCTTTTTATACTTATTCACAAAGTTAAATATATATATTGGTTTTGTGCAATGTCCGTCATGCTGTCCATCTGTCTGTCCATATGAACGCAAACCATTTACACACTATTGAAGCTAGTCTTGACATTTTTAATATATACTCGTGTATGTCAAGATTTTTCCGATAGGCCCACTAGGGGTAAATCGGAAAATGCATTTTCCTGTATCGCAGAAACACTACTTCTAGAAGGGCTAGAGAGTTGAGATTTGGAATGAACCCTCATGTCGATATCGTAAGATCAAAAAGCTATGGAGAATATATCTACGCCCATTGGGTGCGTGGCAAATCGGATCAAAATGTATCTTGTACAGTTTTAAAGCTAGAACGCCCAAATCTTTATCGCCCAAAATTGTATGGACACGCCTACTAGGGCCGTGGCAAATCGGATCTGAATATATAGTGATTTTACTAATTCTACTATATTTTGAGCACTATTGATGCTATAGATATGGTATATATACTAGGGTTAACATCCCACAATCTAAAAGGTTTGGCGGATATATCTACGCCCACAGAGGGCGTGGCAACTAATATCAGCTTACATCACCCACAGTTTTAGTGCTACAAGCTTCAAATTTGGATGCTAAGTTACAGGTGACCTCCTCTAACTTGTAAAAAATACCCTGTAATTTTCGAAATTTTGGAATTTAAGCATCCAAACTTTACAGTTATATTCCTGAACACTCACTCTAAGAATATGCCAAAAATTATATGCCTACGGCCACTGGCCACGCAATATAATAACTTTGTGACCTTTGACCTTATCTATTGATTTGTCAAATTTTATATATGTATTGAAAAGAATATTTATTAACACAAAATGCCTAAATAAAAAACCTAAATAAACACCTGTCCTTGATAAGTTTCTAAGCTTAGACCCAAACAGAAACTTTGATGGCCACATCCGATGAAAATTTTCACATGCCATCTAATTTGAGCGTCGGCC
Organism: Drosophila paranaensis; assembly: GCA_035047545.1. Classification (NCBI taxonomy): domain Eukaryota; kingdom Metazoa; phylum Arthropoda; class Insecta; order Diptera; family Drosophilidae; genus Drosophila; species Drosophila paranaensis. Next base: position 136,369 of record JAWNPL010000068.1, on the reverse strand, counting down.
GTGAGGATATAAGATTATTTTAAATTATGTGATAGATGGCCCTGTGGGGTGCTGGGACGTGAATAAGTATTTCGCAGTCGGTTGCGTCCGACTGCAACGTTTTTACTTGTTTGTTATTCAATTTGTTTGTTGACACAATTTTAGATCGATTTGGGCTTTGACTTGGTATCCGCAAAAGAGGCAGAAGCTGGAGCTGGAGCTGGAGCATAGACTGTAGCTGAGGCCGATTTGTTTACTTTGACGTATCGAGTTTTGCAACTGTTGCTGGTGGTCGTTCACATTATCAATTGCCGACAGACCACACAAAAACCCAGTTCCATGAAATCGGTTGATCGTTATCTTAATGTTAAAGATTAACAAGTAAGAAAACTCTAGTCGAGACCGCTCGACTAAGAGATCCCCTGAACCCTGCGAAGAGCCGCTATTCCAAGCAATCTCCGTTTCTTTTATGTACACATGCATATGTACGTCCATTGCAAGCAAAGCATACACACACATACACAGGCGAACGCACACACACACGCCAGTCGGTGCGTCAGCTGTTCTTTGGCTGCTTTGCATGGCAATGCTATGGGAAATTAAATGTTTAATAACTTTTTTTCTAGAGTAACGATTTTGATCAAACTTGTTGGGAGTGATCATGTCATCCATATGTATGTACGTGCCAAAGCACAAGTCTCTAGTATTTGATATACGGGAGTTACAAATTTGAGGCGAAGGGGGCGTGGCACCCAAAATTTAACAAAAACCGAAATTGCGTAAGGCTTACATAACACCAAATGCAAAACTTTAAGACTCTAACTATAAAGATGAATTAAATAGAATTTTATAACTAAATGAAGATATCGGTTTTTAATCGATAACATTAAAATTAAGACAGTTATCGATTTTTTTAACAAACTCGATCTTTTCGTGCTATACAGGAACCTACATAAAAAATTTCAAGTCTCTAGCTCTTATAGGTTCTGAGAACGACGCGTTCATACATACGGACAGACGGACAGACGGACAGGGCTAAATCGACTCGGCTTGTCTCCCTGATACACTTCAACAAAAACATTATACCCTGATTTTCCCATTTTCAATGGGTTCAGGGTATAACAAGTAAGAAAACTCTTGTCGAGACCGCTCGACAAGCGTATACCCTAAACCCTATGAAGAACCGTTATTCCAAGCATTCTTTGTTTCTTTTATATACACATGCAAATGTACGTTCATTACAAGCAAAATATACACGCACACGCACACACACACGCCAGTCGGTGCGTCAGCTGTTCTTTGGCTGCTTTGCATGGCAATGCTATGGAAAATTAAATGTTAAATAACTTTTTTTCTAGAGTAACGATTTTGATCAAACTTGTTGGGCGTGATCATGTCATCCATATGTATGTATGTGCCAAAGCACAAGTCTCTAGTATTTGATATACGGGAGTTACAAATTTGAGGCGAAGGGGGCGTGGCATCCAAAATTTAACAAAAACCGAAACTGTGTAATGCCCACATAACACTAAATTCAAAATTTGAAGACTCTAGCTATAAAGATTAATTAGATAGAATTATATAACGGAGCATCGATTTCGTTTTTAATCGATAACATTAAAATTAAGACAGTTATCGATTTTTTTTAACAAACTCGATCTTTTCGTGCTATACAGGAACCTACATAAAAATTTCAAGTCTCTAGCTCTTATAGGTTCTGAGAACGACGCGTTCATACATACGGACCAGACGGACAGACGGACAGACGGACGGACGGACGGACGGACAGACGGACAGACGGACAGGGCTAAATCGACTCGGCTACTCTCCCTGATCAAGAATATATATACTTTATGGGGTCTGCCACGCCTCCTTCTCCCTGTTACATACATTTCAACAAAAACATTATACCCTGATTTTCCCATTTTCAATGGGTTCAGGGTATAAAAATACCTTATCATTTGTTGAGGGGTAATTCATTTTATTGAGTGCATCAAATACCGTGGTATTTCACTTTGATTATAGATGTTGGGATCTTCGCTAACAGTAAAGACTTTATTCATAGTATAAACGGAACTCATTACTATTCAGAGCTCTATTAAGTAGTCAGAGCGAAACGACCTTCAGCATCGAATGAAATAAATAATTAAGGTCATTGCACATCCTTAAATGGTCCCAAATGGTTCTCTATTGTATCGATACAGTAAACTGTTCTTTTGGAAACAAGATCGAAAATCCTAGATTCATATATTCACTATAAGCTAAAATTATTTCGAAGCCGTATCTAAAATGTTAATATTTGTATAGATCTGTTACTGGGTTAATACAATTGGAACTTATTATGTGACTGCATTAAATAGTTGCTGCTCTTTTTATACCCTGAACCCATTGAAAATGGGAAAAAAGGGTATAATGGTTTTGTGAAAATGTATGTAACAGGCAGAAGGAGGCGTGGCAGACCCCACAAAGTATATATATTCTTGATCAGGGAGAGAAGCCGAGTCGATTGAGCCCTGTCCGTCTGTCTGTCTGTCCGTCTGTCCGTCTGTCCGTCTGTCCGTCTGTCCGTATGTTTGAACGCGTCGATCTCAGAAGATATAAGAGCTAGAGACTTCAAATTTTTTTTGGAAGTTCGTGTATAGTACGATTCGATCGAGTTTGTTTCAAATATTCGATAACTATAATCGTTTTAATGTTATCGATTAAAAACCGATATCTTCATTTAGTTATAAAATTCTATTTAATTCATCTTTCTAGCTAGAGTCTTCAAATTTTGCATTTAGTGTTATTTGAGCCTTCTGCAATTTCGGTTTTTGTTAAATTTTGGATGCCACGCCCTCAAATTGCCCCTTCGCCTCAAATTGCTAAATCACGTATTTCAAGTACTAGAGACTTGTGCTTTGGAACATACACACATATGAATGTCATGATCACGCTCCACAAATTTGATCAAAATCGTTCGACTAGAAAAAAGTTATTAAACATTTAATATCTCATATTATCGGCGTCTTGCAGCAGCAGCGAAGCTGATGAGTCATAATGCACAGTTAGCAGATTTCGTGCTTGTGTGTGTGTGTGTGTTCTTGTGCGTGCACGATTGAGTAACACTTCAGTTGGGATAACAGAGCAGAATGGGAAACTGTGACGTCACAAGACCCCTGTTAATTAACAGCCAAAGTAATGGAGCTCGTCTTTGCATAACCTATGGTATCTTTTAACAGTGTTGTGCGTGCGTCTGTGTGTGTATGTATTGCTTGCTACATATGTACATACATATAAAAGTAACGGAGAATGTTAGCGGCTCTTAGGAATCGCAGTTCTTCGCAGGGTTCAGGGGATCTCTTTGTCGAGCAGTCTCGACTAGAGCACTCTTACTTGTTATACCCTGAACCCATTGAAAATGGGAAAAAAAGGGTATAATGGTTTTGTGAAAATGTATGTAACAGGCAGAAGGAGGCGTGGCAGACCCCATAAAGTATATATATTCTTGATCAGGGAGAGAAGCCGAGTCGATTTAGCCCTGTCCGTCTGTCTGTCTGTCCGTCTGTCCGTCTGTCCGTCTGTCCGTATGTTTGAACGCGTCGATCTCAGAAGATATAAGAGCTAGAGACTTCAAATTTTTTTTGGAAGTCCGTGTATTGTACGATTCGATCGAGTTTGTTTCAAATATTCGATAACTATAATCGTTTTAATGTTATCGATTAAAAACCGATATCTTCATTTAGTTATAAAATTCTATTTAATTCATCTTTCTAGCTAGAGTCTTCAAATTTTGCATTTAGTGTTATTTGAGCCTTCTGCAATTTCGGTTTTTGTTAAATTTTGGATGCCACGCCCTCAAATTGCCCCTTCGCCTCAAATTGCTAAATCACGCATTTCAAGTACTAGAGACTTGTGCTTGGGCACATACACACATATGAATGTCATGATCACGTCCCACAAATTTGATCAAAATCGTTCGACTAGAAAAAAAGTTATTAAACATTTAATATCTCATATTATCGGCGTCTTGCAGCAGCAGCGAAGCTGATGAGTCATAATGCAGAGTTAGCAGATTGAGTGTTGGTGCGTGCGTCTGTGTGTGTGTTCTTGTGCGTGCGTCTGTGTGTGTGTATGTATTGCTTGCTACATATGTACATACATATAAAAGTAACGGAGAATGTTAGCGGCTCTTAGGAATCGCAGTTCTTCGCAGGGTTCAGGGGATCTCTTTGTCGAGCAGTCTCGACTAGAGCACTCTTACTTGTTATACCCTGAACCCATTGAAAATGGGAAAAAAGGGTATAATGGTTTTGTGAAAATGTATGTAACAGGCAGAAGGAGGCGTGGCAGACCCCATAAAGTATATATATTCTTGATCAGGGAGAGAAGCCGAGTCGATTGAGCCCTGTCCGTCTGTCTGTCTGTCCGTCTGTCCGTCTGTCCGTCTGTCCGTATGTTTGAACGCGTCGATCTCAGAAGATATAAGAGCTAGAGACTTCAAATTTTTTTTGGAAGTCCGTGTATTGTACGATTCGATCGAGTTTGTTTCAAATATTCGATAACTATAATCGTTTTAATGTTATCGATTAAAAACCGATATCTTCATTTAGTTATAAAATTCTATTTAATTCATCTTTCTAGCTAGAGTCTTCAAATTTTGCATTTAGTGTTATTTGAGCCTTCTGCAATTTCGGTTTTTGTTAAATTTTGGATGCCACGCCCTCAAATTGCCCCTTCGCCTCAAATTGCTAAATCACGTATTTCAAGTACTAGAGACTTGTGCTTTGGCACATACACACATATGAATGTCATGATCACGCCCCACAAATTTGATCAAAATCGTTCGACCAGAAAAAAAGTTATTAAACATTAAATGTCTCTTATTATCGGCGTCTTGCAGCAGCAGCGAAGCTGATGAGTCATAATGCACAGTTAGCAGATTGTGTGTTGGTGCGTGCGTCTGTGTGTGTATGTATTGCTTGCTACATATGTACATACATATAAAAGTAACGGAGAATGTTAGCGGCTCTTAGGAATCGCAGTTCTTCGCAGGGTTCAGGGGATCTCTTTGTCGAGCAGTCTCGACTAGAGCACTCTTACTTGTTATACCCTGAACCCATTGAAAATGGGAAAATCAGGGTATAATGTTTTTGTTGAAATGTATGTAACAGGGAGAAGGAGGCGTGGCAGACCCCATAAAGTATATATATTCTTGATCAGGGAGAGTAGCCGAGTCGATTTAGCCCTGTCCGTCTGTCCGTCCGTCCGTCTGTCCGTCTGTCCGTCTGGTCCGTATGTATGAACGCGTCGTTCTCAGAACCTATAAGAGCTAGAGACTTGAAATTTTTATGTAGGTTTCTGTATAGCACGAAAAGATCGAGTTTGTTAAAAAAAATCGATAACTGTCTTAATTTTAATGTTATCGATTAAAAACGAAATCGATGCTCCGTTATATAATTCTATATAATTCATCTTTATAGCTAGAGTCTTCAAATTTTGCATTTAGTGTTATGTGAGCATTACACAGTTTCGGTTTTTGTTAAATTTTGGATGCCACGCCCCCTTCGCCTCAAATTTGTAACTCCCGTATATCAAATACTAGAGACTTGTGCTTTGGCACATACATACATATGGATGACATGATCACGCCCAACAAGTTTGATCAAAATCGTTACTCTAGAAAAAAAGTTATTAAACATTTAATTTTCCATAGCATTGCCATGCAAAGCAGCCAAAGAACAGCTGACGCACCGACTGGCGTGTGTGTGTGCGTGTGCGTGTATATTTTGCTTGTAATGAACGTACATTTGCATGTGTATATAAAAGAAACAAAGAATGTTTGGAATAACGGTTCTTCATAGGGTTTAGGGTATACCCTTGTCGAGCGGTCTCGACTAGAGTTTTCTTACTTGTTATACCCTGAACCCATTGAAAATGGGAAAATCAGGGTATAATGTTTTTGTTGAAATGTATGTAACAGGGAGAAGGAGGCGTGGCAGACCCCATAAAGTATATATATTCTTGATCAGGGAGAGTAGCCGAGTCGATTTAGCCCTGTCCGTCTGTCCGTCTGTCCGTCCGTCCGTTTGTCCGTCTGTCCGTCTGTCTGTCCGTATGTATGAACGCGTCGTTCTCAGAACCTATAAGAGCTAGAGACTTGAAATTTTTTATGTAGGTTCCTGTATATCACGAAAAGATCGAGTTTGTTTCAGAAATTAAAAACGAAAATCTAAATTCAGCTAAAAAACTCTATCTAATTCATCTTTCTAGCTAGAGTCTTCAAATTTTGCATTTAGTGTTATGTAAGCCTTACGCAATTTCGGTTTTTGTTAAATTTTGGATGCCACGCCCACTTCGCCTCAAATTTGTAACTCCCGTATATCAAATACTAGAGACTTGTGCTTTGGCACATACATACATATGGATGACATGATTACGCCCGATCAAAATCGTTACTCTAGAAAAAAAGTTATTAAACATTTAATTTCCCATAGCATTGCCATGCAAACAGCCGTATGTTTGAACGCGTCGATCTCAGAAGATATAAGAGCTAGAGACTTCAAATTTTTTTTGGAAGTTCGTGTATATCACGATTCGATCGAGTTTCTTCATTTAGTTATAAAATTCTATTTAATTCATCTTTATAGTTAGAGTCTTCAAATTTTGCATTTAGTGTTTTCTGAGCCTTACGCATTTTCGGTTTTTATTAAATTTTGGATGCCACGGCCCCTTTGCCTCAAATCTGTAACTCCCGTATATCAAATACTAGAGACTTGTGCTTTGGCACATACATACATATGGATGGCCTGTGTATGTGTGTGTGTATGTTTTGCTTGTAATGAATGTACATATGTACATATGTAGGGGGGGGGGGGGTATATATAATTTTTAATGGGGGTATATATAATTATGTATATATTATTTTTAATGATAATGTCAATTGGAAATTAAAGATATAAAACTAGCTCTAGATTCTGTGAGATAAGATCGGTAATTGGTGGTGTACAGAAAGTAATATAGATTCATATATAGATAGACAGCTCTGATAGTTTGCAAGAAAGATAAATAAAACTTCTGATCAATATAGAATTGAACTGTAAGAGCTTCTACAGAAAAAGACTATTTTTAAAGATTCCACTCTTGCTGTGTACAGCTTTTAAATTCCTGAAAAACAACGCTTATCAAATCAAATATTTTTTTGAATTAAGAACACATTGATATGGTTTTATTTTTTTAAATTTTTTTTTATGTTTGCATTTATTACTAAGTTTTTATTATGCACACTTAAGAGATATTCACAATTGTCGTATTCGGTATCGTATTCTTCAACAGGATTTTCTAGTCAACTTGTTGTTTATTTTAAAATTTATTTTGCTTGATTTTGTATAGAGACATATCGAATCGTTTATCTGAGAATTTATACAATTTGTTTTGTATTTACATTGATTAGCGTATTAATAGGTTTTCAATTTTATTATTTAGGACATGGTTTAAGTTTAATAAACATTTTTGAGTGATTGTGTTTAAAACATAATACAACCTTTAGTTTATAGTTTCTGTTGCCTTCCTTTAGTGCATTTGCAGGATGTTAAAATAACGGGTAAGGGCGTGGGTGTGGGTGTGGATGTGGACGTGGGTGTGCGATATGAAACTGAAAAAACTGAAAGCATCTGCTATGAAACACGCTACACAGATATTTAGTCTAACCCTATATATTTTTAGGGTATACGATATTTGTTGTTGTCATCGGTCATCTTAATACTAGAAAAAACTAAAGCTAGAACTAATCAACAAATAAGCGTGTGTTACTAACTCGTAATTTGTAATACAATGTTGCGATCGATCGAACGATCTGATTGATCATTAATCAGTAGCTGATAAAAAAGTTTGTTTAATGTTTGAATAACTTTATTTATAATCAATAATTTGAACAACGTGTTCGGGATGTGCGATTTCAACTCTCTTCTACTGTCTTATACTGTCTCTCTCTCTCTCTCTCACACACACATATAGACACACACTATACGCAAATGATTATTAGCCAAAGATTCGATTTAAATCAATCCGTTTGTCATGGATCGATAACTTAACAAGAACTTACAAAATAAGTTTGAAAATATTTTATTGTCACAAATTGAAATTGAAAATGTTTTCTTGCTTAAATGAATGCTGATGTTTTTAAATGCCTGAAAAATACATTTTTTTGCCGTAGGCCATTAAATCAGGTACATGTCCTGAATTAATCCACATGTATACAAAAAACCCAATGCCGTTATTTCCAATATGTACAACATTTTCATTAAGTGTTATGCAGATTCAGAAACAGATTTAAAATCGGCTTAATTTTGCTCTTTAAGTTGTTCTTGTTTTTTGAATGAGCTATGCATATTTTGGCCTATTTCTTATTGAAGTTATTAGAAAACCTCATCATTTAGTCTTTGGAAAATTAACTTTAACTTTCAAAAATAATCATAATCGATTACAAAAATCTATTTCTGATAGTCATTATATTTTTGTAGAAAGCACGGTTCGCGTAAAATGCTCTATAATAATAAATTGTATGTTAGATATGCGTTTTAGAGCTGTTTCCAAATATATTTTCGAAACCACAAAATAATTCAAAATTACATAAAAGCGTTTAAATATTTTAAAATATCTATTATTCAAAAAGTTCTAATAGTTTTTTATATGAGACGGAGATGGGTTGAATCTCAAATTTAATGTGCTTGTGGGCATCTATTACATATCTATATTCTATGCAAATCCCATATTTCGATAGAAATTTAGCGTGTATGCCGTCTGTTTCGCCTGTTGGGATTAAATAATGGGGTATTGAATTGTTTTTGGGCACTATTCGTTTCACGTGTGGACTACTTCAAGGCGTCATTTACCAGATCTAATTAGTTGACCACCTGCTGGGGTGGCCAATGTGAATTCGGATGGGGATGCTGATGCGGATGCGGATGAGAATGTGAATGCGAATGCGAGGCACGATGCTGCTGCGGCTGCTGCAACGGATGCGAACTATTTGAGGTGGAAGCTGTTGAGGCCGCCGCCAGTTGGCGTCATAGATAAAACTCTGGGGAGCTTTGACTATCTGCACCGCCGGCGGCGCCAGTGCTCGTTCTCTGCTGTTGGAGGCGCTGCATCAGACTGTCCCGCTCCTGGCAGACACGCGAATACTCCAACTTTAGTCGATGCAGATCCTGATTAAGCTGACGATTCGCCTTCTCCAGCTCGTGGCGTTGATGCAGACGCTTGGAGCGGCAATTCTGTGCATAACCACGGTTCTTGAGCGTACGGCGTTTCTGCTTCAGCCGGACAACCTCTTCACGTGGGCAGCCGTGTAGTCGTTTATTAAGCTCCCGAACTGTCAAAGTGGTCAGCATGTCATCGTTGATGCAATCCTCGAGAGTGGCATTGCTGTAGGCGCCGGAACAGGTGTGAGGCGAATTATTGGAGCTTCTCGTCGAGCTGGCCGAGAGTGGGCGGTACGGCTGTAGAATTGATCGTACACAACCTCGTGAATTCGAGGCGCTGCTGGCGCCGCTGCTGCTGCCCGCAGAAGGCACATGAGGCCCACAATTGGAGATAGTTGGATACAAATTACTAGGTGGAACACTGACCGGACCCGGGCTGCCCGCACATGAGTTTGCTGAATTCGAATGCATATTAATGGGCAGAGCGTGCTCCAGACTATGAAAATGAGGATGATGCGTGGGATGTTGTGCCTGGGCCATGTGCCTGATGGCATGATGATGGTGGCTTTGCATCAGAGGATGTCCATGATGATGATGTGCAGCCGCTGCAGCAGCATGCATAGCATATTCCCTCTGACGCTCCCATTCTTCAGCCTCCTCCTGAGATCCCGGGCAGGCAAGGGGACGCAAATCCAATGGCTGTTGCTCAGCACGCATCGAATTGGGCAACCACATCATCTCCTGACTGAGACCCACTGTGGCTACATTTGCGCCCGAATTGCTATTGCGTCCTGCATGGTAATGATGTGCATATGCCTGACTGGGGCAGCTGCTACTGCCGTTTGGGGAGCCCACCACGGGTGGCGTCTCCGGTGGAGTGGAGGGCACTCCGCCTGGCACCGCCGAGGCAGCTGCAGCCGCGGCAGCGACAGCGGCAGCAGCAGCTCCTGTGGTTGTTGTTCCTGACGTTGTATTAACCAGCACCGCTTGTCCCCCCATTGGACCGCCTACGTAGCCCTCGGGCGGCGGACTGAGTGGCTGCAATCGACGGTCATCCATGTGCCACTGATGATGGCCTGAAAAGGAGCGCAGCTTAATGTGCGATACAGATGCCAATGGCTCTGCGCCGACCGCAGCTTCTGGAACAGCAATAGGCAGCGGCAAGGGTAGTGGCAGTGGCAGCGTTTCCGTTTCATCATCACCTGGGGGCTCGGCATGCACTGTTGTCCATTTTATCGGCTGAGGCGGACTGTGATCTTCCCGCTTCACATGCCCTATGGCGGCGGCGGCTGTCGAGGAGATGGTCACAGGTGTTAGGGTTGTCACCGTGCTGTTTGTGGTATTATTGACTCCCAAATGATCCAAGTTGAACTCCTGCACGTATGTGTCGGCAATGGTGGGATCCTCCATTTTCATTGGATCGCCGGTTCACATACAACTTGATTGTGGAGTGGATTGAATACGGAGTATGACGTAGGTGGGGGAGCTGTAGTTAACCGTTATCAAAGGGGCACACTCACACACACTGCTCACACTTTTTTTGATTGATTTATTCGGCTTGGCTCCACTGCACTTGGCTTGGCTTGAGCTCGAGAAATAATTCAATTTTCTTTAAAACTTGTCAATGTTTGAAAGTTTAGCGCGCCCGCATTTAATTTTGTTTATATTTTCTTTTTTCTTTTATTCTGTTATTTTATTTATTTTTATTTTTGCCGCTCGCTGCGTCCAGTTTCAAAGAGTTAACGGTGGCGACTGAGTCTGAGTCTAGCCGTATGCTTGGCTGCAGGGTGGCCCTGGCCACGGAATGGCCGACGCGCGCATCGCTTCTGTAGTGTTAATATATATAAATGAATAAATTGCGGTGTGTGTGTGTGTGTGTGTGTGTGTGTGTGTGTGTGTGTGTGTGTGTGTGTGTGTGTGTGTGTGTGTGTGTGTGTGTGTGTGTGTGTGTGTGTGTGTGTGTGTGTGTGTGTGTGTGTGTGTGTGTGTGTGTGTGTGTGTGTGTGTGTGTGTGTGTGCTGAAGAGCAACAAAAGTAGCTCCACACGCTGTTAGCTTGCACGCCATTCGCTGTTGAGCTCCTGCTGGAATTGCGAAAGCTTGGCCGCATCAACAACAAGCATTGTCAGAGCGAGAGAGCGAGCATTGGGCACCCTTTGACAGTTAAAGTCACACGCGATTTGCCTTTGCCGCTCTCCCGTGTGCACGGGAGAAAGCCTCTCCTCTAGTTAGTGCACAGTGTCACCCTGATTAATGGACAATAATAAAGCCTGTGACACGGATTTTTAGTTTGTTAAATTAATCCCTGTTTAGTAGACCTCTAAGTAAGATTTTCAATAACAAGCAATATTTTTATTAGATGTGCAAATTGCGAACACAAAATCCTCCGATACGCATACATTATTTAACACATTTCACAGCTTCAAAATTCGAATGAATTATCTCAACGGGCTTTTATTGTGCACTATTGACCCACTGTAAAGGAATATACACGAGCGCATGGAGAGCAGCGCTCTGCTCTCCCTCTTGCAGCTTCGGCTATGTTTGTTCGTTTTTCGTTTTCTGTTGACTTCGTCGCTTGTCGTCGTTTGCTTTGCTTTTGGTGGTGGCTGTTGCTGAGCTTGCTGTTGTTGTTGTTGCTGTTGTTGTTGCTGTTGTTCTTGAAGTAGGCGTTTTTGAATTGCCATGGAGCGCATAAAAAACGACACACTCACAGATATATGTACACCCAGCATGCATATATGTATGTAGCTAGCTGAGCACACACACACAAGCTCACCTTATGCTGTCGCGGCTCCGCCCACTTGCAGCTGACCATGGCTTGTATGTGTGTGTGTGGATATGTTTGTGTGCGCGCATATTTATGAGAAACTACCACAGAAATTCCTACATAACCGACTTTCCATTTGGCTGCCAAACGTTTCGGTTGGCGCTTGCATTGGAAATGTAGCAGCGCGGCGTGTTGGAGCAACCTGCGGGGGACAATCCACTGCTTCAGTTTTCCAGTGCATAAGTCAATGGGAGATATTTTAGTGCTGATAAGTCGCTCGATTTGTTTTGCTTCGAGCCGTTTGCATGTATGTACTTATGTACATATACATATGTATGTATGTAGATGTAACATATACATATAAGCACATATATGTATATATGTGTTATATATGTTTGTAGTATTTGTGTTTGCTTTGGCTTGGCTTGTGCAAAGGATTTTGGACTGAGCTGGTCAGGTGCATTCTGCTGATACGGCATAAAATTTGGCCACTACCTTAGAGTATGTCCTATTCCTTTTGGACATGGGCGTTGAGAGTTTTTTTCTTCCTCTTGTTATTGTGAGTTATTTTATAATTTTAATTTAATTCCTTTGCTGTGCAAATGTTTTGGCTGCCCGAAGCTTGCAGATTTCCTGCTTCGGTTATGCAACGTTATTGGGCGCTTGCGGCAGCTGGGATGCCGTATATTTTCTGGTCAACAACTTTTATGCAACAAGTTTCTTACGCTGGTCGGGGCTTGTCACAAAGGGACTGTAAATATGGGCTACAAATTGAATGTTAACAAGTAAGAAAACTCTAGTCGAGTCCGCTCGACTAGGGTATACCCTGAACCCTGCGAAGAACCGCAATTCCAAGCAATCTCCGTTTCTTTAATATACATAAGTATATATATGTTCATTATAAGCAACACATACACACACACATACACAGACGCAAGCACTCACAAGCGCAAGTCGTTGCGTCAGCTGTTCTTTGGCTGCTGTTTGCATGCCAGTGTTATGGGAAATTAAATGTTTAATAACTTTTTTCTAGAGTAACGATTTTGATCAAACTTGTTTGGCGTGATCATGTCATCCATATGTATGTATGTGCCAAAGCACAAGTCTTTAGTATTTGATATACGGGAGTTACAAATTTGAGGCGAAGGGGGCGTGGCATCCAAAATTTAACAAAAACCGAAATTGCGTAAGGCCCAAATAACACTAAATGCAAAATGCATTTGAAGACTCTAGCTAGAAAGATGAATTAGATAGAGTGTTATAGCTTAATTTCAAATTTCTGAAACAAACTCGATCTTTTCGTGCTATACAGGAACAAGAAAAATTTCAAGTCTCTAGCTCTTTTAGGTTCTGAGAACGACGCGTTCATACATACAGACAGACGGACAGACGGACGGACAGACGGCCAGGGCTAAATCGACTCAGCTTGTCTCCCTGATCAAGAATATATATACTTTATGGGGTCTGCCACGCCTCCTTCTGCCTGTTACATACATACGCCTTTCAACAAAAACATTATACCCTGAACTCCCATTTTCAATGGGTTCAGGGTATAAAAGTAAAAGAATGCCAAAGTTAGTTGGGACTAAGTTAAATCTGTTGTGTAGGTGTACAATCTTATTTGATGAATTAATTTTACTTATTCAACATTATTTATTTTTTTTTGGTCAAAGTTAACACATCGATAGTAGCTAATGAAGCCGCACTTCCAACTCCTCAAACTATCTGAATATATGTACATTGTATTTTGCCCAATCTCGATCAATTCCTGTTGTACTCATAAAATAGATGAAGTAAACTTGCTCTTCTCTAAGTATTTCGTAGATTAACTGATTTTTAATTTAAGCATACGTATAATTTATATAGTATATAAAAGATATCTATGTTGTTTAACACATCAACATTGTTCTGATTCCCTATTTAACAATTTAAAAGTAGTAGGAATGCTGCAGTCGGGCGCTGCCGACTGCACAACACTTATTCACGCTTCGCCCCTAATTGTTATATATATTTTTTTGGCAAATAGTGGAGGTCAAAGGTAACGTAATCGTTAAGCTTTGAATTTCCAACTGTTAAGCTATAGAAGACAGTTTATCCCTACCTACCTCGCTCGAATGGGACGTAGATATTAGTTATATTTTTATACCCTGAACCCATAAAAAATGGGAAATCATGTATGTAACAGAGAGAAGGAGGCGTGTCAGACCCCATAAAGTATATATATTCTAGATCAGGGAGACCAGCTGAGTCGATTAGCCCTGCCCGTCTGCAAGTCCGTCTTTTTTTTAGGTCCCTGTATACCACGCGCAGGTAAAGTTTGTTTTAAAAAATCGATAACTATCTTCGTTTTAATGTTATCGACTTAAAACGAAATCGATATTCAGTTATACAATTCTATCTTATTTGTCTTTCTATCTAGCGTCTTAAAATTTTGCTTTTAGTTTCATGTTTTATGTATACAATTTCGATTTATGTTAAATTTTGGATGTCATGCCCTCTTCGCCTCGAATTTGCAAAACACGTATTTTAAATACTAGAGACTTGTACATTAGCAGACACACTCATATGAATGACACAATCATGCTCTGAAAGTTTGATTAATAAAGTTCGTCTAAGAACAAGTTATTAAAGATTTTATTTCTCATAAATCGGCGCTTTGCAGAACAAATGCAGTTACTGCGTCAACTACTCAGTTAGCAGAACATGTGTTTGTCTGTGTGTGTATGTGTTCCTTGTAATGCACATACATATACAAATGTATATAAAAGAAACGGAACATGTTCGGAATAGTGGCTCAGAGCATATTCTAGTGGAGCGGTGTCGCTAGAGTTTTCCTACTTGTTGTATGTTGGTTTTGTGCAATGTGCGTCATGCTGTCCGTCCGTCTGTCCATATGAATGCTAAGGATTTCGAATTTAGTATGTATACTCGTGTTTACCCTCGTCAGATTAAGTGTCAAGAATTTCCCGATACGCCCACTATCTGAAATCAGAAAATGCATTTTCCTGTATTTCAAAAACACTACTTTTGGAATTGCTAGAGAGTTGAGATTTGTAATGAACACTCACGCCGATATCCCAAATAAAAAAAGCTATGGCGGATATATCTATGCCCATTGGGCAAATTGGAAAATCGGGTCAAACTTTAACTTCTACAGTTTTAAAGCTAGAATGACCAAATTTGGCACATGAGTTACTGTTACGATCCTATAAAGATCGCCGAAAAACTTGTATGGACACACCTACTAGGGGCGTGGCAAATCGTATCTGAATATATAGTGATTTTACTAATCCTATTATATTTTGAGCACTATCGATGCTAAAGACTTGAGACTTGGTATATGTACTCTGGTGAACATCCCAAAATCCAAAAGGTATGGCAGATGTATCTACGCCCATTGGGGACATGGCAAATAATTAGCTTATATCATCTACAGTTTCAGTGCTAGAAGCTTTAAAACTGGATGTTAAGTTACAGGTGGCCTTTCTATCGATTTTCCAAAAATTATTGTTCGCACCTTTTGGTGCGTGACTTACAAAAAAAAATACCCTGTCATTTTCGCATTTTTGTAATGTAAGCATCCAAATTTTACAGTTATATTCCTGAAGACCCACTCTACTAACAGGCCCGCTGGGGGCGTGGCAAATCAAATCGGAAAAATATGCAGCTTTTGAACCACAAACTCGTACACAATGGCTTTATGGACTTTGACCTCTATTGATTTGTCATATATATATGTATATATATATTCAAAATATTTTAGTAACATCAAATAAATATAAAAACAAGTAAAAAAACTCTAGTCGAGACCGCTCGACTAGGGTATACCTTGAACCCTGCGAAGAACCGCTATTCCGTGCATTCTCCGTTTCTTTTATAATACATATGTATGTTCATTACAAGCCACACATACACCCACACGCACAGGCGCACACACACACACAAACGCCAGTCGCTGAGTCAGCTGTTCTTTGGCTGCTGTTCGTATGGCAATGTTATGGGAAATTAAATGTTTAATAACTTTTTTCTAGAGCAACGATTTTTATCAAACTAGTTGGGCGTGATCATGTCATCCATATGTATGTATGTGCCAAAGCACAAGTCTCTAGTATTTGATATACGAGACTTACAAATTTGAGGCGAAGGGGGCGTGGCACCCAAAATTGAACAAAAACTGAAATTGCGTAAGGCCCAAATAACACTAAATGCAAAATTAAAAGACTCTAGCTAGAAAGATGAATTAGATAGAATTGTATACCTTAATTTAGATTTTCGTTTTTAATCGATAACAATAAAACGATAACAGTTATCGAATTTCTGAAACAAACTCGATCTTTTCGTGCTATGCAGGACCTATATGAAATTTCTTATAGGTTCTGAGAACGACGCGTTCATACATACGGACAGACGGACAGACGGACATGGCTATATCAACTCGACTGAATTCCCATTTTCAATGGGTTCAGGGTATAAAAAAGAAATATTGACATGACCGCACCGGGATTCGAATCCATACACTCGCCAAAGGGAATTTGTCTCATTTTTGCATTGCTTGGCGATGCGTATTATGCTAAGGTTCTAAACTTAGATCCCCAATGAAATTTCGAATTTTTAATCGGAAGCTAATTTGAGAGGCGACCGTAGGGACTTAAGATTAATTGAAAAATATAATGTGGATAAGTATTTCGCAGTCTGTAGTGTCCGACTGTAACGTTCTTACTTGTTTTGATCTCGAGTTTTCATCGCGTGCATTCCAAATTTCAATTCTGAAGCACTTAAACAAATGGTGTTTCTGAGATGCCAGAGATTGTATTTTCCAACTGCCACGCCCCTAGTGAGAATACCAGGAGTGTCTTGTTTTTTTGCGTTCATACTGACAGATGGATAGACTACTTTTGCTTTCGTGAATGAGTATAAAAAATACCAATTCTATTCATTCATTTTCTAAAGTAAATAAGAACTATATTTATATGCTCTTAACTGAGGCTTAGAAACTATCTGTCCAACTACCCACAAATCTGGTAAGCCTACAAAAAGTGACCACAAAATCATTGTGCGCGGTTGTTCTGGTCTCGAATCTTACCCTTAGAAAAGAAAAACAAAGCTCCCTTCACAATTTCTAGTAGAAGGGGCGGAAAGGAAGTGTACCCCGCCAGCAGGAAACATAAAACAAAATCAAATCAACTGCCGCCTCGCCCAGTTCAGTTCATGCACCATATCACACACCCACAAATACACATACCCACCAGTGTGGAGAAGGGGCAGATCCTGTGGGCTTGGATTGCTGTGCCATTGGAGCTTGTCAAAATTAAATTGAACACAATCGAATTATACTCCTGAGCATGCTCCATTTGCTCTTTTCCTTGCATACCCTGTACTGTAGTTAAGATATTTAAGACAAGCAAGAGATATTTATGCGTACATAAATATATAGTGGATATTACAATTTTATTGTATTCAGGGGGCTATGAAATGATTCCTGAACTTGATTTTGGAGTTCAGCCTACAAAATAATATACGTATATTTATGTTGCTCGTATGAACAGTATAGTCACCTAAAGGTGGCACAGATGCCCAAAGACTCAAGTAATGTCTTTGGTCAGACCTCTGCTTCACCAACTGAGAGACCTATTAATTACATTGTGGGACAAAAATGAAAATTTAGATTTGTAAATAAATTACTTGAATTGAAAAGGTTGTAGTACGAGGTGGGTAAGATTATTACAGAGTATCATGTAGTCGGTTCACACTCCATTGCTGCACTGCCTATTGTATTTTTATGGTTCCCCATTTGGCCCCGTTTTACTGGTTCCGCCTGTCTCGACTCTTACCAAGGCTGCTGTGATTTAAGTGTTGCGACTTGCAATGTGAACCAAAGTCAACATTTATTTCGAATTCGTTTAGACAACAACAACTGCTGCACTTAGCCATATTAAAAAGGGTTAAAGGTATGCAAATATTTGCTAGCGGCCAATTAAAATATTTTAATAATCAGCGGAAGCTGCAGCGGGGTGGAATAGTAAACGATATTCCGCAATCTAACGAGGCCAAGCAAGTGGCAGTCGGCTAGCGGCAGGACTCGTGTGTTCTTTTAAGGGAGAATGAGGGGAAACCTGGAAGAGACATGGCAATTGTGAGCCTTTGCTCTTTTATTTACTTTTAGCCCTCATGCCGAAAAGTATGCTGCGCTTTTTTATTATTGAAGTTCATTCGCAACTAATTCGCGGCTCAAGTGCCGCGACCATTCTCTATAGACTTAGAGCTCAAGCCACAGATGTGAGCGTGAGGTACTGCATGCACGAACAGAAAACTTAGCCCGCAGCGATATATACAATGTCGATATTCTATAATCATTATAATTCATACATTATTCTGAATTCTTAAGCTTTATTATTTATATCGTATCTTCGTGTCACGGAGTAAATACGCTAATTTGTAAAAAATATTTCAAAGTATACGATATATGGTGCTTACACGAGATATTTGTTTTCTATATTCTATACTATCGATATATACGATATGAGTCAAAATGTAGACTTAATTAATATTTAATACGGCATTATGGTGTCTTTTCGTGTCACGTCACAGACTCACTCGACTTGTATGTGCCATATGTGCAGATGTGTCTCGTGTTCGTTGTGTGCTTGTGCTTTACCCATCCATGTTCTATCCAGTCAAATATTTGCATGACGAGTCCTCTTCAATTGCATTTCAATAGACTCCCGCATATTACGTGGAACGTTTATTACACCGGATTAGGCAGCATTAAAAGCGCATAGTTGTCCTGCTTTGGCTGGATCTTTACTCTGCCATATGATGTGATTGATTGTCAGGCAGTCAACCACACGAAAAAGAGACGCACACACAACCCACACAGATACTCTCGCTTCATCTCCTGGAGTGCACTTTAAACATGGCGAAATATCGTGTTTTATCACAAATGATTTCTGGTAAATCAACAGAAAATCGATTGACAGTGTTGACAGCGACTGAAAAAAAAAAAAAACATGTACCGCATCACCCTTCTTTTTGGCTGCCCCCTGTCGTTCCTCTTTTTTCCACGTGAGCTGCAACCAGCGGGTTGACTCGACGGGGCGGATTTAATGAGAAACAATGTGAGAGGGATGCGCATGAATTGATGAAATCGATATTGAATGAATTTATCCAAATAAACGCGCCTGATCTAGCAGTTGGCTCGCCTGCTCAAGAGCTTAATATCTGTTTCAGCTGTTATACTCAAGCTAAGAAACTGTCATACAGGTTTTATGTATTCTTTTAGAAAAGAGCGATAAACTAGTATTATAAAATAACTATTATACGTAAGCTTTGTAATTTGTATAGGTGTTACAAGGTGTTATACAAGCTGATGGTGGAAAAACACTACATATAAGATAGAAATCTATCTTTCTTCTTTTTCTTTCTTTCTTCCTTCTCCATTTTCCTTTATCTCGATCGAAAAGTAAAGTTGTTTATTCTAACTATTCATTTATTCTAATAAAACTTGTATTATATTGTTATATTAATATGGGTAGCATAAATACAACTATATAAAGTATGTCTAACATCTTTACTGTACAGCTGCGAGGGTTTAATAACATCCACATGCCAAACGGCTCAGCTCGTAAGCTATACTGTTATTCAAGCCCACAACATAACTGGAGCTTAAGCTTAAGAAATCCTGCGGTTGTAATTTGTATACATTGATTGAAAGACTTATAAGCTGACATTATGTTTTCTATAACTGTGAAAAAAGAATCATTGATCATTAAATTACAAATATTTTTGACATTATCATATTAATCATACGTCATACGATAACAATCCTTCTTGTACCTCTGCGGTATGCAACAAGTTGTTATTTTCATTAGATATTATAACAGACAATAACACTTTGCTCCTCAGCCCTCTCCAACATTTGCCACACTTCAAAAATTAACCCTATTATACGAGGGCCACATTTGTGGGCGTTACTCAACTGTCAAGCTGTCAGTTGACTCTGACATTTGGACATGGTGTACCTGACCTTTTCACACACACACACACAGATAAAGAGGGGGAGCTGTGCTTAGAGGGTTGACAACCCTAAACTGTGCGCGTGAGTGTCTTGCGCTTTTGTAATTGTTTCCTAATGAGCTCTATAACCACTCGTCAGTCCGTCACCCCATTACCCCGTCTTAACGCTGAGTCCTCATCCCTCAAACCTCGACCCTCTCGCCCGATCAACCCATCAAACAATGTCGTTGGTTATCATCGGGCGCCGTTAATCATTCGCTCATTGGCACAGAATACAACAAAGGACAATAAATTATAGCCAGCGATTTGTAAACAACATGAAGTCAGACAAACTGACCTCGGCTCGGGGTGTACTCGTATATTGACCGTGGATTGTCTCATAAATAAACTGCTGGCCAAATATAATTGAAATATTTGCTGTCAATGTGTTGACTTCCGCTCTGGCTCCGGTTATGGGTACGGCTATGGCTACAGCCACAGTAACGGTCTTCCTCTCAGCCGGAGGCGAAGGTGTAAACTGTATAAATGGCGGCTCGTTATGACTCTGGCTAGCACACACAGATACTTCGCAGCAGCATCCTCATCGATGCTTGATAAATGCTCAGAAAATATATCTCTTGAGAGCTGCTCCAAGCTTTGGTTGGGGAAAAGTCTTGTGCGTGCCGAAGAAATCATTATGGCTTAGCTTCGAATTAAGTTATAAAAGCTGTTTAACGAACAGATTTTCGATTAAGTTGTTTACAGCCCGCATATAGAATAACATGAATGTTTTTACCATTCAGTAAACGCGATTGAAGGGATCTTTAAAATAAACCAGTGACCAGCAACAGCATTTCAAAGATATGAACTATTAACCCAAACTAATCGAAAACTATCATTTCAAAACTGCTGAGCGGTTCGAAATAATTACTTATGAAGTTCCATGCTGATAATAAATAAAAAGCGAAAAGTTTACATTGTGTATCATCAATTCAGAACCTTCCGGTTTACTTACTATATACTTACTATATGTATATTTTTCGTTAAGTATATGACCCTAACAATGAGTTTTTACAAGAACATTCGAAATAAATAAAAATTTTAAATTTATGTGAACCAATTATTTTAATAATATATTTTCTATATTTAAACATATATTTTTAAGCGTCCATATAATATTTATATAAATTTTCTTTACCATAATTTTAGTGCAGAACAGAATTCTCTTCCATAGGCATAGGGCTCATTGTGAAAGACCTCATCAAATATATACATTCAAATATGCATTATTAATACTATATCCAATATCCAAATATTCTTTACGAAAGTTTCGCATCGCCTTTTGCGGATCTATGCATGTGCATGTGACATATGTTGTTTGGAAGAGGTCAGGCCTTCTCCTGCTCCAAATACCCTTCCTTAACGCCCCGCTTCTACTTATGGCGATAAAATACAAATAAATTCTGGCGTTGGTGTTCGGCAGTCATAAATTATATTCAGTTCAGCCTGGTCACACGTGTTACACGGAGTTGAGCTAATAACGGGACAGTGTCCGTCTCTATATACCCCACTCCACCACTCAGATGTAGGCTATGTTTTCTATCTGTTCTCTATGTATATTTCTTACTCTCTCTCTCTCTCTCTCTCTCTCTTCTCTCTCTCTCTCTCTCTCTCTCTCGTTCTTTTGGGCTCTTTGAATTTTTTTGGCTACGGTTCCCCTATAAATATTTGTGCAATAAATTTTTTAATCTTGTCGCTTTAATCGCCCAAATGGTGCACACATAGATATTACGTCCGGGGCTCAAGTCCGGAGACCCCTTGGCACCAAAATCAATTTCACTATCGTTTGACCATTGGTTAGGGGTAGAGTCAAATGGGGGACTGATTTTTTTACTAGCTCGCTTCCGCTGCCGACAAAAAATTCAATAAAAAACAATTTGTATATATATATATATACATATATATATATATATATATATATATATATATATATATATATATATATATATATAAAAAAAAAAAAGGCTCAAAAATATTTATGTGATGTGCTGCATTTTATGCGTTGTCTAACACTCAATTACCATAACAGCAAATCACAGCCAGTGTTGTCCATCTCGCTCTAACGCATTTTTGCATATAAAACACATAAAACGAACATGTCGTAAAGAATTGTTCACGATTTCTTGACCGGAACCAATTTTCAATATGGACCGGTTTCCTCATTTGATTTCCTCGACTTTTTGTTGTTGTTGTTTTTATTTTTTGGTTGGCAAATGTGCGACGCATTAAATTTTATAGCATATGCCAGACCTAACCTCAAAGCGGTTGTTCTGCCTTAACCTCGTAATGGTTATTTGCTTATTTTGATTAATATATGCCAGCCATTGAAGTAGCCTATAGGACAAATTGTGAATACGTAGAATGTGCTTAAATTAGATAAATTGTGTCCTTGGGCCCAGGATAGAAAACATGGCTAAAAAATATATAAACATAAGCAAATGGCATAACCTTAAATATAATATAATTTAGGCTTCGTCTGTTTTCAGTAGAAAATCAATCAAAGTTCTATGTTTTGCGTAGAGAACAGTTCTGGACAAGTCCATTCTTAATATGGTATTTTCCGGTTTGCCACACCTCCTAGAGGCATATATTTAATTTTTGATAAAGCTAATATCTAGTTATCTATATACTTTTTATAGGTCATTCATATGGTTTATTTCTTGACCTTATATATTTATATTTAACAATAAAATGCATACAATTCCCCAACTGAGTGTTTCGGAAAGGAAGTGAGCGTTTATCAAGAAGTGCACCTGCATCCTTAACCTAGAAACATATTCAAACATTGCTCGGTTTAGTCAAAAATAAAGCCCAATTGTTCCATATCCTTTTGTATTTCGCTTTCCGCGCACTGCTGCTCTAGCATATCCAACCAAAGCGTATAGAGATAATCCTCATGTAGGCCACCGTAACTAAGAAGTAAGCGAAATATATTTATAAAAATAGTTCAGTTTCAAGTCAATCCATTAAACTAATGAATGATATACCGCTTAGGCAGGTGCTCCGGATAGATATGTTTATGCAGAGAGCTCATATCGCTGCCATGTATATAGAGCTTTTCTCGCATGGAGGCATTGAGGAAAGGCTTAAATATTTTAAAAGCCGCATTGAAGAGCCAGTTCTGATTAACTATATGCAGGGCCGCTGTACGTATGGGCATAGAAGTCTACAATATATGTCGGAAATAGAGGATAAGTCCAATGTCTTATATAGTTTACTAAAACTCTCACTTACTACAAGTAGTGCAATCATTTTCTGTGCCACTGTGGGACTCAAGTGAAGCAGATGATCGAGTCTGAGATCCTTCAAATCAAATATGGCTACGCCGCCCATTATCTGGGAGATGGGCTCCATAGATCCTAGTTCTTGTAGAATTATAGTTGCGCGAAATATGTCATCTACAGTCACGCGACTTGGTCGCCAGCACCCGAAGCGATAGATCAGTATGCGATGTCCCAATTGATCGCGATATGGCGTCACAGTCAATATATTCTCGTCACCCAGATGACGCAAGTCAATGGGACGCACTTTTTCGTAGAATTTTTTGTTGTCCTCGCGAAATTTGTAGTAGCTGCAAAGCTGTATAAGAGATTAGCTACGCATTAGAAGATACGGATATACATAGTACTAGGAAATTTTACGAGTTCAATCACATTCTCAAATAGTTATAACGATAATATTCCGAATTTGCAACCATGGCGATTTCAGTTTTGTAAAAATGAAATATAACAGTTTATATAGACTTTGTACTATATAAATATGTAGCTTCACAGATCATAAGATTTTCGTTGCCGGCTGACCATCAACCAGTACACCAAATAATCTGTATATTCCCTAGGTAAACCCACCAATCTGTAGCTATTCTCTATTTTCCAATAGCGCGCTCGAAGAAATTTAGCCAGATATTTATCATCGTTCCGATGGGGCAAACAGTCCTTGTGATCTATTGAATACAAATATTAGTGGACATATATATATATATATATATATATATATATATATATATATATATATATATATATATATATATATATATATATATATATATATATATATATATATATATATATATATATATATATATATATATATATATATATATATATATATATATATATTATGTATACATATATATATATATATATATATATATATATATATATATATATATATATATTGTACATATATTCGCAGTTATACATACCCGATATATGATTGCGAAATTGTTGGACTTTTTCCTGTTTGGTCTTTGGGCATTCTCCTTGCCTCTCAGCTATGAGGCGTATGGGCTCTGGTATTTCCTCCTCCGTAATATTCAATTTGTGCTCAATGGCAGGCATATTACGAACGCTGCTCTTTTCCTCTCTGGCCTGTGAGAAGAGAAGATGTTCAAAAACATGAGTAACATATGTTGCGCTACATGCTGCATACATTTGTTAGAGATGAGCACGGCTTTTAAGTCGCATGAATTACTTTGGATATTTAATGTTTTTGAGTTCAAATATTTAATTAAAGCCTCTTGACATTAGAAGCCTGATAATTTCGAACGGAGAATTTAAGCTTTTCTATGATAGAATTTTAGCTCTTTCTACAGTTTTAAAATATGTATTAACAATATTAATCTTGTTATACCCTGAACCCATTGAAAATGGGAAAATCAGGGTATAATGTTTTTGTTGAAATGTATGTAACAGGGAGAAGGAGGCGTGGCAGACCCCATAAAGTATATATATTCTTGATCAGGGAGAGTAGCCGAGTCGATTTAGCCCTGTCCGTCTGTCCGTCCGTCCGTCTGTCCGTCTGTCTGTCCGTATGTATGAACGCGTCGTTCTCAGAACCTATGAGAGCTAGAGACTTGAAATTTTTTATGTAGGTTCCTGTATAGCACGAAAAGATCGAGTTTGTTAAAAAAAATCGATAACTGTCTTAATTTTAATGTTATCGATTAAAAACGAAATCGATGCTCCGTTATATAATTCTATATAATTCATCTTTATAGCTAGAGTCTTCAAATTTTGTTAAATTTTGGATGCCACGCCCCCTTCGCCTCAAATTTGCAACTCCCGTATATCAAATACTAGAGACTTGTGCTTTGGCACATACATACATATGTATGACATGATCACGCCCAACAAGTTTGATCAAATTAAACATTTAATTTCCCATAGCATTGACAAAAGAACAGCCAAAGAACAGCTGACGCACCGACTGGCGTGTGTGTGTGCGTGTGCGTGTATATTTTGCTTGTAATGAACCTACATATGCATGTGTATATAAAAGAAACAAAGAATGTTTGGAATAACGGTTCTTCATAGGGTTTAGGGTATACCCTTGTCGAGCGGTCTCGACTAGAGTTTTCTTACTTGTTACAAATTAATTCAGTTAAACATTGTCAATAGATCTTATGAAAACTAATCGGGATACGCAACCATATCTAAAACGACCCTGCCGACATCACACTAACTTAAACGCTGCTTGTCTAAATGTTGCCAAGAGTAAATGTTTCGTAGAGTAAATTTTGCCAAGAGTAAATGTTGCTTTCACGCAGCCAACTCTTAGACTTGCTACATTGCATCTAAGTAGCTAAGCTCTATGCCTAATTTTTCTTAGAATTAAAGTTCTTCCACATCTATTGACATGGTGCAAGACTAGCAACACTGCACTTTGATGCCATTTAGCTTGAAGATTGTTGAACTGTTCCGCGGATACCTCTCAGATAATTCCTACAATAAAATGTTGCCCTTTAAAATGATGTCATTGTATTTGCATTTTGCGAGGTTCAATTAAACATCACTCAAATTTTGCATCTCACTGGAACTCAAGTCGCAGTGCAGCCTGTAAATACGCTTAACATTGACGTCACAGTGAAGCTTGACTTTAAAGGAGAATTACTTATCGTTATTCAGTGCGATTACTATGTCGATAACCGTTTTTAGCTCAATGACTCATAGTTTCTATCGCCGATTATAAAAGTATATCCGATCAAATATCTGGACAGAGAGTATCCTTCCTGATCAAGTAAACTGAATTATATGAGCTATTCGTTTAACCTCTGTATGATTATGTTCTTTACCATATTTTATTCTATGCCTTTATTCGTTGAGCCACGTTCGACTTCAAATTGAAAACTGAACTCGACGTATCGGACCAAATACTTGCAATCCCATGCAATAATTATAAATACAAATAGAAGTGAAGGCAACTTTTTTTCATGCGATAACGACAGCTACAGTGATTATCACTTTAACCCAGTCCAGCAAAGCAACAAAATCTCTTCCTGAACCCAAGCGAACTCAATTGCTCAACAGTCCCGATAAGAACGTTCTCTGCTGTCTCTCAAAATTTGTGTATATTTTTTTGTACAAATATACATGATATTTGTCGAATATTAATCTGATCGATTTTGAACGCGTAAAATTATATAGGCTTAAACACCAGCTGTTTAGTACAGCACAGGTAAAATAGGGTGAAATATGAATTTTACATTATTTTAGACATTCTATTTGATTTTGAAGCTCCGGATTCGAATATCCCTCGACTAAGTTTTTAGTCAAACAAGTAAGAAAACTCTAGTAGAGACCGCTCGACTAGGGTATACCCTGAACCCTGCGAAGAACCGCTATTCCAAGCATTCTTCGTTTCTTTTATATTCATATGTATATGTATGTTCATTACAAGCCAAACATATACACACACGAACAGGCGCACACACACACAAACGCCAGTCGCTGAGTTAGCTGTTCTTTGGCTGCCGTTTGCATGGCAATGTTATAGGAAATTAAATGTTTAATAACTTTTTTTCTAGAGCAACGATTTTAATCAAACTTGTTGGGCGTAATCATGTCATCCATATGTGTGTATGTGCTAAAGCACAAGTCTCTAGTATTTGATATACGGGAGTTACGAATTTGAGGCGAAGGGGGCGTGGCATCCAAAATTTAACAAAAACCGAAATTGTATAAAATAACACGAAATGCAAAATTAAAAGAATCTAGCTAGAAAGATGAATTAGATAGAATTGTATAGCTTATTTACGGATTTCTGAAACAAACTCGATCTTTTCGTGCTATACAGGAACCTACATAAAAAATTTCAAGTCTCTAGCTCTTGTAGGTTCTGAGAACGACGCGTTCATACATACGGACAGACGGACGGACGGATAGACGGACATACGGACAGACGGACATAGCAAAAAAAAAAAAAAAAAAGCGTGAAAGCAAGACAGATTTACTGTATAATAAAAGACTTGAATATCTTTCTTAATTTGGATACCTCTCCCCCGACTAGAGCACACTTACTTGTTTAATTTAAGGCATGTCAAATAAGGCCTTGTCAGGAGTACCCGACTAGTAGATAGCTAATTAAGGATATAAACATCACTTATAACAGACATTACACTCTGTGGGTTCATGGTTATAAAATACCAAAGTCAAACAAGGGATAGATTAGGATTAAATTATAAATGATTATAGAGGCTACGGATTAGTTATACTATTATATCCCAAGCTCTTTAAAAATTTGATTGAAAGCAACACTTAACGGGATTCGGGATAACTTCTAGCCAGGCATTTCCGACTAGAGAACTCTTAATCTTCTCTGCAAGCTCAACAGTAACATCGTCATAAAGTTTTAAGTTCGTAGCTGCGTAACAAAAACACAGCTTCTCCAGATTTTTCGTCCCTAGTATTATCGCGAAAATCTAGACACTTTATCTGATACACGCGAGTGTATATTCCAAATTGAAGTCTCTATCATCAATAGCGTTGAAATGGTTTGTGTTCATACGGACAGACGAACATTGCACAAAACCAATATGCTCATTTCACTTTCATCAATGAGTATAATAATAAATAAATAAATATAATACATCTACAAAGCTTTCTCCCTTTACTTCACTGAAACAGATTTAAAAGTTATTAATGATTACGTTTTATTACTTTCACCAATTGGGGTTTGAAAAGCTTGTTTTATTATACCATTTTTTTTGTTAAATGTATATTATGAAAGTAGAATAACTTTTTGAAACTAGCAAACTTTCTTTTACTGCAAATTTTCAACTGAAATAATTCTGTTAAAGCAAAGATCAAAAGTTTAAAGATCACATTCGTTATTTTGTAGTATGAAAATAACATAGAAATCGAATTACGTGATGATTTGTTATTTAGTTTGTTGGTTTCGTGCATTATCAAGTTACAAATTCCATGTCACAGGTTCATATCGCAAATATTGACTGATGCGCCGAGTTATTAAGATTATTAAATAAACTAAACTGCACTTGGAAACAAAGTTCAAGCGTTAATGAGCTGTTATTCTGGCAATGATGTATTAACTAAGATGCACTCTACTGAATTAATAATAATAAAAGAAACAAGTAAGAGTGCTCTAGTCGAGACTGCTCGACAAAGAGATCCCCTGAACCCTGCGAAGAACTGCGATTCCTAAGAGCCGCTAACATTCTCCGTTACTTTTATATGTATGTACATATGTAGCAAGCAATACATACACACACACAGACGCACGCACAAGAACACACACAGACGCAGGCACAAGCACACAATCTGCTAACTGTGCATTATGACTCATCAGCTTCGCTGCTGCTGCAAGACGCCGATAATATGAGATATTAAATGTTTAATAACTTTTTCTAGTCGAACGATTTTGATCAAATTTGTTGGGCGTGATCATGACGTTCATATGTGTGTATGTGCCAAAGCACAAGTCTCTAGTACTTGAAATACGTGATTTAGCAATTTGAGGCGAAGGAGCAATTTGAGGGCGTGGCATCCAAAATTTAACAAAAACCGAAATTGCAGAAGGCTTAAATAACACTAAATGCAAAATTGGAAGACTCTAACTATAAAGATGAATTAAATAGAATTTTATAACTAAATGAAGATATCGGTTTTTAATCGATAACATTAAAACGATGATAGTTATCGAATATTTGAAACAAACTCGATTGAATCGTACTATACACGAACCAAAAAAAATTTGAAGTCTCTAGCTCTTATATCTTCTGAGATCGACGCGTTCAAACATACGGACAGACGGACAGACAAACAGACGGACAGGGCTAAATCGACTTGGCTTCTCTCCCTGATCAAGAATATATATACTTTATGGGGTCTGCCACGCCTCCTTCTGCCTGTTACATACATTTTCACAAAACCATTATACCCTTTTTTCCCATTTTCAATGGGTTCAGGGTATAAAAACAGCACTGATTGCAGCAATACAGCATGTTACACGTTTTTTAGACCATCTAAGCCAGACATTAGATAGTGCCAACAAAGTATTTTAGAATTCTGCTTTATTTTCAGTTATCTGTGTTTATTTTGTTATAATTACTTTATAATATTCGGAATATTAATTTGAACGAAGCAACTGACAATGCGAAAAGTATCATCAAGACTGACTCAAAGATCGTCTAGAACAAAACGTTTTAGTCTCCTAGCACTCTAAAAAAGACTCTGGTAAAACCCGATTCATGCCTGGTAACGAGTTAAATTAAAGTCATCAAGTTCGGCACGCTGTAAAAAATAACTGTGTAATATACACTGCATACACTGCTAATATACACTGCATTTTTAAAAGCAAGAAACAAGAGAAAAATACGTTCTGAAGATATTTTTTAAAAAGTAAATTATCTGCCTAACTGAACATATAGTTACATCCCAAGGCCCATCATAAAACCTACTACTTTAAAAGTTGTAAAAATAAAACGTTTACTTATAGTAGGCTAGAAATATGAACTAAAACTTTATTAGCTAAGTGACATTAAGTCGTCGTTAGGGTAACTGCATGTTAAATAAATGTCAGTGAGAGTGAAAATAGTGTGTATACATATGTACATATATATGAATATATGTACATATATGCGGCATTTGCTGGCAGTAAGTCGGAAGGCTAAAGATGAAGGCCAGAACCTGATGACGATGTTTCTCATAATGTCGTATGTATGTGTGTATGTATTCATACACTTGCTATGCAAGTTCAATGAGCTTTAAACGTCACGTGAGTAAGAATATGCAGTAGAGCAACTGCCAAATGCGACTGTTTACAAGTTCTGCAGCTCTAATTAGTTATAAATTTTTCAAGGCATTTTGCGCATCTCTCTGACAAATCTGATCCAAAGAGAATAAACAAGTTTCTGTTCCAACTTGAAAGTGCAGCAAACCTTTTGTTGGCGCTGGCCAAGGTCAGGTGAAAACTTGTTGTTTTTGGCCTCTCAAGTGTTTTATAATCGCATATTTCCTTTTATTTGAAATAATTAAGAATTAAGTATTGGTAATATAATTTGTATTTTAACACAGTTTTCATAATTTAAAAATTTTAAACTATACTTTTTTAAGTCTACGTAGTTTTAGTAAATATTTATTAAATTTTTAGTCATTTAAAGTATTTGGAAAAACGAACATAATTTAAATATTACCGCCAGATATTCAATTTTAATATTCAAGAAATAGATACCAAGCAAATGGCAACACCTTAAATTATATGTATTAGCTATTGCAATCAGTGCTGCCAGAATCTCTTGAGAAAAAATTGCTAGATTCGGGAAAAAAGTGGCTAAAAATTGCTAAAAAAATTTGTGAAAATTGTCAAAAAAATGGCTAAACCATTAAATGTTTATTTTCAAGAAATATATGTATTTTAAGAAACAAAAATAAAAATTATCACCAAATTAAAACAGAATCATAACCTTAACCAATTATATTTAAATAAAACTACAAAATACTTAAAATATTGTCTAGATCGTCAGCTTCATATTCAGTGGCGTACTTCCCACTTCCTATTATTTCTGCCTACTTTAAAAACACCAGGTAAAGATAATTTATATCATCTTCATACAACCCTTTGAGAATATGTGCTTTATAACACTTTTCTGCAGTAGCTGCCAATTGAAAATGGAGCTTCAACTCTGACGAATCCATTCTTTGAACTCGTCATCTTGCAGTTAGGCATTACGAAAACTTCGCTTACATACTTTCGGCATCTTGTTCCGGGCACATTCACCAAATACACTTAAAGAGTTATCAAAACCCGTAAAGTAGCTCAAATAATCGAACCACTGAGTTAAATACAACTTCCGATATCTTTATTGTAATTTGTGGAGACGATAACAAAAAAGTGTACAAAATCCACAAGCACTGAAGAAAAATGTATGAATTGCTAGTTTTATAAAAAAAAGTTGCTGAAATTGATTAAAAAATAATTAAAAATTGCTAGATTTGTGGCTAATAGCATTTGAAAAATAAAAGTTGCAAGTTTTTTTAAAAGTTGCAACATCTAGCCACTAAATGGCCAAACTGGCAGCACTGATTGCAATACAAGCTTAGTATTGCCCTAGGTCTGGCAACATTCGTCAAAAACGTATCGATAAGTATCGAGTAAGTAAGGCACTGTACTGTTTGCTGCTTGGCGACAAGCGACGGGTTTTCGTGTGGCCAAGAAATTTTCATTGGTCTGATTTTAATAGTAAAGTATATATTTAATTTATTGTTACTACAGTTAATTGCGTGTTTTAATAATTTACAAGTGTTTGCTACAAAAAAAGTGAAAAGCAACACAATCCCATTTAAATTTCAAGTTCGGCGGCGGCGTCTACTGTGTGTGTACAAATTTTGCAGTCGCTGCCGCGCGTTGGCTTCATTGGAACAGCCACCAACTTCTCGCTACTAACTAAAAAGGTAACTTTAGTGCTGCCAACATAATTATGTTGAACGGTGAATGTGTTAGGGATAATTTCTATAGAGTTTTTTGTTTACGAGTTAAGTATTAACCGTCGGCGTCGAATTTGCAATTAAAAATGGCGCTGCCGGTGTAGATATAATTTGTTTTTGCGTAAGATGTGTATACGAAATGCCTTCACACAAAACCATAAGTTTGAATGTTTTTAAGAATTCGGGTCAATAATTACTTATTTATTACCATATTATGTCCATTCCTTAAACTATATCGGCAAAGCAAAGCCGGCAGATTTACTGTACACAGATACACACGTACACAGCTAGAGTGAGAGAGATAGAGAGTTAAAGACGCGCACATACATAGATTTAATTAAGTTTAATTTTTGTATCTTTTTCTTTTTTTATGTATCTTGTAACGACGTATACCACTGCACAATGCAGAAAATAAAATAAAAATGGATCTTTTAGCCTATTTCTTCTGTTCCTTAGCGACTAATTTCCGTGTTGTTTTTGTTCCTGCATTAGCAGCCGGTTCAACTGTCCCGATGAAAGACAGGGCTGTAATACATACACACGCGCAGTGCTCGCGCCTTTTTGCATATCGCGTTAGCAATCATTAGTAAATGCAATATATGTATGTTAGTAAAATCAAGCTAAACAAATCAAATTAGATAATTTTGAGTAATACGCAGCTTCCCAGAGTGATTCCTCACTCAACAATCGTAGCAGACCCCATAAAGTATATATATGTACATATATTCTTGATCAGGGAGACAAGCCAAATCGATTTAGCCCTGTCTGTCTGTCCGCATGTTTTAACGCGTCGATCTCAGAACATATAAGAGCTAGACACTTCAAATATTTTTTTGAGTACACGAACCTCCAAAAAAAAAATTGGAAGTCTAGCTCTTATATGTTCTTAGCACAAAAAGATCGAGTTTGTTTCAAATAATCGATAACGGTCATAGTTTTAATGCTATCGATTCAAAAGCGAAATTGTTATTCAGTTATGAAACTATCTAATACAGCTAGTTTCATGTGTATTTTATACAATTTTCAGCTAAAATTTGCAGCCTGAGCGCAGTTGCTGAGTCAAAATGCACAGTTATGCATTAGACTGTGTGCTTGTGCGTGCGTCTGTGTGTCTATATCTGTTGCTTGCCATGCTTGATTTAGCCCTGTCTGCTTGTCGGTACGTATGAACGCGTCGATCCCGGGACCTATAAGAGCTAGAGACTTGAAATTTTGTATATAGGTTCCTGTATACCACGCGCAGGGTTCAGGGTGTCCTCTAATCGAGCGGTCTCGACTAGAGTTTATGTTCCTTGTTTAACAATAGTTTTTGCTATATTTTATTTTCAGCCGGTGCAATATAGAATCATTAGCATGGAGAACGGCAAAAGCGGTATGTCCATCGAACAGATGTACCAAAAAAAGTCGCAACTGGAGCATATCTTATTGCGGCCAGACTCGTATATTGGTTCGGTGGAATTTACAAAGGAGTTAATGTGGATACACGATGTGGAAAAAAATCGCATGATACAGCGCGAGATATCATTTGTGCCGGGTCTCTATAAGATCTTTGATGAGATACTCGTGAATGCTGCTGATAATAAACAACGTGACAAGTCTATGAATACGATTAAAGTCGATATCGATCCTGAACGAAATATTGTATCAATTTGGAATAATGGACAGGGCATACCTGTAACTATGCATAAGGAAGAGAATATGTTTGTGCCCACAATGATATTTGGTCATCTACTGACTTCATCCAATTACAATGATGACGAGAAAAAAGTTACAGGTGGTCGAAATGGGTACGGTGCCAAATTGTGCAACATTTTCTCAAACAGTTTCACTGTGGAAACGGCCACAAAGCAGTACAGAAAGAGCTTCAAACAGACTTGGGGTAATAACATGGGCAAAGCTGGTGACCCAATTGTAAGTATAAATACTGACTTCCCAAATTGATTATCAAACTAACTTAAAATATCTTTTTAGATTAAAGATTTCAATGGCAGCGACTATACGCGTATCACCTTTAGTCCAGATCTAGCCAAATTTAAAATGGAATCTTTGGATAATGACATTGTAGCGCTAATGTCGCGTCGTGCCTACGATATAGCCGCTTCCACAAAGGGCGTGTCTGTCTTTTTGAATGGCACAAAGGTTCCCGTGCGTGGGTTTAAGGAATATATTGACTTGTTTGTCAAGAATACCGATGACGATGCTGGCCAGCCCATCAAAGTGGTCTACGAAGCATGTGGCGAAAGATGGGAAGTTGCTTGCTGTCCTTCAGACCGCGGCTTTCAACAGGTTTCGTTCGTTAATTCGATAGCAACAACTAAGGGTGGTCGTCACGTCGATCATGTGGTTGATAATGTCATCAAACAGCTAATAGAAGTATTAAAAAAGAAAAACAAGAACGGCATCAGTATAAAGCCGTTTCAAGTGCGCAACCATTTATGGATATTTGTGAACTGCTTGATCGAGAATCCCACATTCGACTCGCAGACCAAAGAGAATATGACACTGCAAGCCAAAAGCTTTGGCTCTAAATGTACATTCTCCGAAAAGTTCATTGCCAATGTCTCGAAGGCGGGCATTGTGGAGTCGGTATTGGCGTGGGCCAAGTTTAAGGCACAGAATGATATTGCCAAAACAGGCGGCAAGAAATCTTCTAAAATTAAGGGCATACCCAAACTAGAAGATGCCAACGAAGCAGGCACCAAAAACTCTATCAATTGTACTCTCATTCTAACCGAGGGTGACTCAGCAAAATCTTTAGCTGTCTCTGGCTTAGGTGTTATTGGACGTAATTACTACGGCGTCTTTCCATTGCGTGGTAAACTGCTCAATGTGCGAGAGGCCACATTTAAGCAGCTCACAGAAAATGCTGAGATTAATAATTTATGCAAGATTATTGGCTTGCAGTATAAGAAGAAATATTTGACCGTCGATGATCTAAAGACATTGCGCTATGGCAAAGTTATGATCATGACAGATCAGGATCAGGATGGTTCTCATATTAAGGGTTTACTTATCAATTTTATTCACACCAATTGGCCAGAATTGTTGCGTTTGCCCTTCCTCGAGGAGTTCATAACACCTATTGTGAAGGCAACGAAAAAGAACGAAGAGATTTCATTTTATTCACTGCCTGAATTCGACGAATGGAAAATGGACACTCCAAATCATCATACGTATAATATCAAGTACTATAAGGGTCTCGGCACTTCAACTTCTAAAGAAGCAAAAGAATATTTCCAGGTGGGTATTCCATTGTACATTAAAAATTTATTATATTTGATAGTTTGGGCTAATAGGTTCATGTATCTATTAGATAGTTGGATAGTCACATAATTGTCAAAAACTACTAGTTAATTATCAATTATCGCCTACATATACAAAGATAAAATTTTTATTTCGAAATGTTTAGAAAACAAAAGCAAATTAATATTCTTTTATCATTCAAAGGACATGGAACGCCATAGGATTCTGTTTAAATATGACGGTCAAGTGGACGATGATAACATTGTAATGGCCTTTGCCAAGAAGCACGTGGAATCGCGTAAAACCTGGCTCACCAATCACATGGATGAGGTGAAGCGTCGCAAACAATTGGGTCTACCAGAGCGTTATCTCTACACCAAAGGGACCAAACATGTCAGTTACTCGGACTTTATCAATCTCGAGCTGGTACTCTTCTCCAATGCGGATAACGAAAGGTCGATTCCTAGTCTAGTGGATGGTCTAAAGCCTGGCCAGCGTAAGGTTATGTTTACGTGCTTCAAACGAAACGATAAGAGGGAAGTAAAAGTAGCTCAGCTCTCTGGTTCGGTAGCCGAAATGTCGGCATACCATCACGGCGAGATGTCGCTACAGATGACCATAGTAAATTTGGCACAGAATTATGTCGGCTCGAACAATATCAATTTGCTGGAACCTCGTGGTCAATTCGGCACACGTTTAACCGGTGGTAAAGATTGCGCAAGCGCTCGTTATATATTCACATTAATGTCCCCTCTTACACGACTCATCTATCATCCATTGGATGATCCTTTGCTGCAGTATCAGGTAGATGACGGTCAGCGCATTGAACCCTTGTGGTATATACCTATTATTCCCATGGTATTGGTAAATGGTGCCGATGGCATAGGCACTGGATGGTCTACGAAAATTGCAAATTATAATCCGCGTGATATGATCACTAATTTGCGTCGCATGATCAACAATGAGGAGCCATTGCCTTTGCATCCATGGTACAAGAATTTTACAGGTACCATGGAATATGTGTCCGATGGACGTTATGTGCACTCGGGTAATATACAAATCCTTCCTGATAATCGCATTGAGATCACTGAATTGCCAATTGGCGTATGGACACAAAACTATAAAGAGAACGTCCTCGAGGCTCTATCAAATGGAACCGAAAAGGTTAAAGCAATTATATCCGATTACCGTGAATATCACACGGATACAACAGTGCGTTTTGTAATTAGTTTCGCGCCAGGTGAATTTGAGCGTTTGCGTCGCGAAGAAGGTGGATTCCATCGTGTCCTAAAGCTGAGCTCGTCAATATCCACAAATCAGATGCACGCGTTCGATGAAAATAATTGTTTGCGTCGTTTTCCCTCGCCATTGGATATTTTGGTGGAGTTTTACAAGCTACGCTTGGAATACTATAATAGGCGTAAGGATTATCTAGTAGGTCAGCTAACAGCACAATCAGATCGGTTAAGCGATCAGGCTCGTTTTATTTTGGAGAAGTGCGAAAAAAAGCTAGTGATTGAGAATAAGCAGCGCAAAATGATGATCGATGAGCTGATTAAGCGTGGCTATCGGCCAGACCCAGTTAAAGAATGGCAACGACGCATCAAAATGGAAGACGTCGAGGCGGCCGAAGATAATGATGAGGAGGAGGAAGAGAGTTCAGTTGGAACCACCAGCAAAAAGGTCAAAAAAGAAGTAGATCCTGAGAAGGCATTCCAAAAGTTAACAGAAGTCAAGAAATTTGATTATTTGCTGGGTATGTCCATGTGGATGTTGACCGAGGAGCGTAAGAATGAGCTGCTCAAACAACGCGATCTCAAGATGGCGGAACTAGACAATCTAATGAAGAAGACGCCTAGCCATCTGTGGATGGATGATCTTGACATTCTCGAACAAAAACTCACCGAGGTCGAAGAGAAGGAGAGATTAGAGGAGCAAGGCATTAATCTCAAGCAAGCCAAGGCGATGAAGGGTCAAAAGACGGCGACTGGTCGTGCCAAAAAAGGTAGCAAACCATCAGCGGGCAATGCAGACATCTTTCCCGATCCAGTTGGCGAACGCGTCGAATTCAAAGTCACCGATGAAATTATTAAGAAATTCCAAGCAGCTACGAACACGGCCGTCAAGACAAAGGAGCGGATGATCAAAGTTAAGGCTATTAAGAAGGAGGAAACAGCAGCCGACAAAGAGTTAGACGATTTCGATTTGCTCGTTGAAGGCGGCGCCCCAAAATCCTCGCCCAAGAGCAAAAAAGCACCTGCACATAAAAAGGAACATGCCGAGAAGAAACCGAAGAAGCAGA
This sequence comes from Drosophila paranaensis, assembly GCA_035047545.1. Lineage (NCBI taxonomy): Eukaryota > Metazoa > Arthropoda > Insecta > Diptera > Drosophilidae > Drosophila > Drosophila paranaensis. The sequence continues at coordinate 99,119 of JAWNPL010000068.1, read as the reverse complement.
ATGGCGATGGTCTAAAGCAGGGTAAACTGGACTTTAGCAAGGTAAGTGAAACAAGTAATTGTAATTGTTCGGATGTGAATATATGTATCCATTTCGATTAGGGAAAGAAGGCTAAGGAATCGCTAGATAGCTCTTCTGAACTGGTCGAAGAGGTTCAACGTGTAGAACGTCCGGGTCGGCGTGCTGCTAGCAAAAAGATCAATTACTCTTTCCTCATTTCGGATGAAGAGGACGAAGAGCACGACGATACCAACAACGATAACGACAATGATCTGGATGACTCGCCCATCAAACGTCCAACAGGTGCTAAACGGCAACGAGAAGATGACAGCAGTGGAGGCGCGACTAAGAAGAAGGCTGCAGCCAAAAGGGCCCGCGCTTTGGACAGCGAGAGCAGCGACGAAGATGTTGTTGATGTGGACGATGACGATGATTCCGATTTCGAGGCATAAGTCAATATATATATATATATATATATATATATATATATATATATATATATATATATATATATATATATATATATATATATATATATATATATATATATATATATATATATATATATATATAAAGTGGCCCCTCACAGATCTACTCCTGGTATATTACAAATAACTTACCAAAAAATAAAACAGAGGGACAGTGAGACAACGTTCGCACTGAATACAATAACTTGAATAAGTAATCAAGTTTTTTTATATACCAATGCAAAAAGTAAAAAAAAAAGTAGAAGCCAATCGAATTAAGGGCATTTTTTAATAACATTGTAATTGATGCTCCATAAATGTTTTTATTCCACATGAAATATTTGTATTTACATTGTTTAACAACTTCGCAACATTCTTTCAATTTGTAACTTTTAACAAAGGAAAACCAAGCGATAGTCCACCAATACAATACAAAACACACTTTAATCCATTATATACATATATATATATATATATATATATATATATATATATATATATATATATATCGTTATCATGTTTTGTAAACATAGTTCGTAGTCACATGCAATACCATTTTTTCCATGTAAATAAAATGTGTTTTCGCAGGCATCTAATATAATTAAAAATATTTTCTTTATTCAATATAGAGTCAAACGTCACAGTCAATTTCTATTCCAACGTTATATATTCTTTTGGCCGATGTTGTAACAATTGTACTTACGCAGTTTTTCATTTAAAAATCTATTCATGCTATATCTTGGAAAAAATTCTGCTTCAATTGATCATAAACTTATTTAATATTATTTTTTGCCGAGGGTACAGCTAATTTTCTTTCATGATGAATAATATCAATATTATGTATTTTGGAAGCCACATAAGTCACGGAGATATAAAACATTATTCATTCCGAACTATAATTTTTGACATTCTGAAGATCAATATTATTACTTGTAAATTTTATTACTAGTTATATAATTTTACACCTCTAAAAAGCGAAATTGTTTTTAGAATTTGTAATAGAAACTTATTTATTAGTTGTGGTCACGGAATCAGGAAATCATTTAAAACGCTAACTCCAGTGATACTCGCTAAACATCTAGTTGTTCGAGAAATGTTTTAAATGTTTTCTTAATATCATCATTGGCAAAATATTTTTTCTTTATTGCCTCGCGTAGAGCATAGCGACAGCCCTTCATATTGTATTCGCTCTTGAAACGCTCCTCGCTGCGCAACAGACCCAACTGAATCAGGTAATAGTCCAGAACGCGCGATTCCTGCTTTGTTTTGATGGCATAATCAAAGGTAGCCTGATAGAGTGATATGGCCAGCTCCAAAGCTGCCGGCGACGTTTGAGCAAGGTGTCCGCACTTGAGCGTCGTGAAGATAAGCATCAGCAAGTGATTATCTTCGTTAAATAGCTGTGGAGTGAATTGAATTTAACATTACAACGTTAATCGAAGTTAGTTATAGTTTATCGATATCCTAGTGTTATACAGAAATAGTTCTCCTTTAGGGTGATGGAATTTTACAAATCCGACTTTAGGTTACGTAGACTACTAAGGGTAACTCTCGGCTTTTAATGTTTAGAACAAAGATTGGTCATAATTTAATATATCGCAAGTTAAATATTTACTAAAACCCATTAAAGAATAAACTAATGTGAATTTGCGGTCAATCAATCCCTTTTCTATGATTGTATGGTATCTACCTAGACCTCAATTGTTTTAATCTTACATTGATAATGTTATGGAAGGCCTCCAGCTTATTATTCGCCTCCAGCGAGTCAAATTGCTGCAGTGTACAAGGCCTTTGACTTAGGCAAAATTTCTCGGGAGTGCAAGGGATGGTGTCTGTATTGTTACCATTCTTCATGGTCGTGTCAACACTTTTGGTGGGCTTGTTAGAGTTGATGCTGTCGTTGAAGAGCTACAAAGAGTAAATGCATTAATCCCTTAAAGTAATCAATCAATAAATTAGTTTGAATAAACATTTTGTTGTAAAGTAATTGAACAGGTGGTTTTGATTTACCTTAGTGGTATAAGCATTGGTGGTCACATAGGCTTCGTCGTCATCTTCATCCACCTCCTCTGTGGTATCATTTGGATCGTAATCCCCGTCATCATCTTGATAATCTTCATCCCCTTGGTCATCGGATTCTTCATCATCGTCGCTATTTTCGGGTGTTACATTGTCTTCATTATCAGCGCTATTCTCCTCGCCCTCCTCTTCGGAGACTACATCACCCAAAGACTGCAGGGCAGCAGCATTTTTGGATTTTGCCATTTGGGCAACGATTTGTGAGCTTCCATTTTGACCAAAGCAATTCCCATCCAGATTAAATATTCGCAGATTGGGCTTATGCTGCACGGCCGTCACCAGCACCAGGCCGCCATCATAGTTGATTTCATTGAAGCCCAGATCCAGGAGCTCTAACTGCTCGTGATTCTGTTCCAGAGCCTCGGCGAAATGATAAGCGCCATCGGTCTTTAGCAAACAATCGCCAAAATTGATTTCACGCAATCTACAAGCGATAGTGTGATCAATTTTTAAGACAAAACTTTTGGAAATAGTTATCTCAGTTTTACACTTACAGTGGGGTATGCTCAAAGACTTCGGCTATCTTAGCAGCTCCGCGAACACCCAATGTATTGTCATTCATATTGAGGATACGCAAGTGCGGATTCTGTTTAAAACTACTAGCAAGCGCAGCGACGCCTACATGATAAATAGAATTCTGTGGCATTGTGATTTCCTCCAGAGTTTGCAGTACTTTGAATGTTTTTGATAAAGCCTTGGCTCCTGCGTTCTCCAAGCGATTGCGTCCAGCCACAAATATGCGCAATTGAAGCGGCGTACCTGCTTCCTTAGCGTTCCTATGGAGATCGATGAGTGCAACAGAAAGCATGCGTCCGCCCTCAGGACCAAGGCCACAGTTATTGAGGTACAACTCCTGCAGCGAGTAGCAAACGGACGACCGTAGGAACTTTTCCAATCCGGTCATTCCATTTGGACCCAGTGCGTTGTCGCTGAGATCGAGCACTGTAAGCTTAGCACCAGCTGCAATTAAACCATCACCCAAATGCTCCAAAGCCAATGGAATCTCCGATTTCAGACGTCGGGTAAAGAGGTTTTTCCACAGAGCTTTGCGAAATTCCGGATGCTTTTGCAGCGCCTCACCAATGGCTTGAGCGGCTTCCACACCCAGCGTATTGCCATCAAGATTGAGATAATGAACTATGGATTGGCTGTTCAGCGCTTCAACAATAGCTTTGACTGTGGGATTATGACAGCATTGATGAAGTTTCATTTAATCAATTTGCTCTCCTTACCATCTTTGGCATTATTCCAGGTTTCGCCTTTATCTTGGAATGAAATACCTTGCTCCTCGTTAAGCTGGGCTGCCATATTGGCGAAACTGAAGTTCGACAAGGTCGCGATTGACATTTCTTTATTTATTTTTTAATTCAATTTGCGTTAAAACTGTACTTTTTCTTATTTTAATCTTCGACTTCTTATAAGCTTGTGAAATTTGCGTTAACCTCGCAAAAGAGCGCTAGAAATGACAAGAATTGCGGCGTTTGTTTGTAGGCAGCTGCATCGTTTTTGACAGCTGCTGTCTCCGGCTATAGTTTCATCTCAGTCTAACACAGCAGCCGCACGCATTTTGCAACACTTAAGTTGAATTTGATAAGTATAGTCATTTTAAGAATATAATTTACTCAGTTCCTAAATATTTCAATATACCACTGAAAAATATGTTACTTTTGTTCGCTTTGTTCATTTTTGGTTAAGTGCAAAGAATTATTAGTAAGTTCTTTTATAAGAGTGTGTCAATTGATCTGGTTCTGAACGGAATCGTATAGTTCTGACAGAAACAGCTGTTTAATGTGACGTCAATCAATTTTGACTGAACGAAATTCTAATGCAAATTAAAACAGTAATATTCACATAAAATATTGATAATTCGTACCTTTCAAAATGTGTGCAGCATTTGCAGGTGGCTCCTGGATAGATGCTGTATTTGATGAAATTGCGCTGGAAGGCTTAGATGGCACCACATTACCATGTAAGTAACAACATAACAACTGCTCCATGCACAGTAAGTGCAAGCAGTATATGCAACTGTTGTAGTTCATACTAAGAAAAACAAACAATTTGTTAATAGCGCTGTGGTCGCTGTTATCTGTAAGACTCTATGGTGGCAATCCCTTGCCAGATAAGCTGCAGCAACAGATATGGATGCTATTGTTACGGTCGACAGAGGAAGTCAACTTCTTCAGATTGCCCGAAGCAAGGCCGCTTATGCCGCTGTATAAGCGCTTTAATGATCAGGATGTGGAATACGGAATGCCTGTTATACCAGATAGCTGTCCATTTTTACGACTGCCTTTTGCACCCGTACAGGATGGCCTTATAAGGGGCAACTGCAAGGATTACAAGGCGCGTCGACGCATAGACATGGACGAGTTAAAATCACTCTCCGCTGCAGTAGCCACCGAGCAGTATCAACAAAACCTGGTCATAGTGGCAAGCCAGGAACTACGCACAAAGGCGCTGAAGCCAGAAAACATGTTACTGCCCCGTGAACTATCCGTGCAGCATTATGTATTTCTCGAGAGTGTGGGTCGTTCGCGCTATAATGGAGAAACCACACGTGGCCCTTGGTCGCTGACCAATTACTTCACTGACACCAGTTTAATATTCTATTTGAGGTAAGTTTGGTAGACCATGCAGTGTAAATACCCTCAAATCTGAATTAATATCGTTTGTGCAGAAACTGGTTGCTGAAGCAGCAGCTGCTTGTCGGCCAGCCCTATGCGGAGCGCCACAATGGGCGCAGCTTGATCTCGACTTTGGTCATATTGCCTCGTTTTTTTCGGATCTACAAAAGCTACAGTCAGCGCATAATGGAAAAGTTTTATACAGAGATTAAGACCAGTCCGCTTCAGTATATACCGAGTATCGAAATATTGGAGCGTATACCAGATTTATCCAATTCGAGGCTTAAGAAGCTGCTCGTCTCGCACAATTTTCGCAAAATCTTTGAGACGACACTCGTTCAACCGCCAAATCCTGCGACGCCGAGCGGCTCTAAGCCGCACCCAAAAGGCAGAAAAATGTTGGTTGTACGTCTTCGTAACCCTAACATGGACTTCGATGATCTTAATCAGGTGGATCAGAGTGAAGATCGGGAGGATAAAGCGCCCGATGAGTTGCTAAGTCAGCGACATGCCTATGTCAATATGCCCATTGAATTAGAATGCTTGCGTGCCATTAAGCACTTTGGTACGAGGGGCATGAGTATCCTCGAGCTGGGTCACTACGTGGCTATAAATTTTCAAATTGCACGAAGTGCAATCAAATATCTGGTACGCAAGCAAAGAATCAAGAGCTACACAGAAACTGCAGGAAAATCCCGCATTACACGCTACGTGGTGGTTGGGACTCAAGCAGAAGCGATTGTCAACGAAAAGGAGGAGCTGCTGGAGAAGTCGGTGCTACAGCTACAGTGTCAGGACGAGCTGGTAATAATAATCTATAAGCTACACTAAATTGCCCTTTTTAACAAATTGAATTTTGACTTATCTCTTGCTGCAATAAGTGAACTTTAATTATTCTGAATTTTCCTTGATCTGGCGGAGCTGACTACAGCTTTTCTATTGTTTTTTGCTTTAGTGTGTATTTGCAATGTCAGTCTTGAGAATCAGCAAATTGTTTTAAGTTAACATTAACAATTAAATTTTTTTTTGTCACGACCGGCAGCAATATATTCTTGAAACCAATTTTAACTGTCTGCCCCGGTGGTCGCAGATAGATTATTTGCTAATTGTGATCATAAGCTTGACACCTACTCGCTTACTGTGAAAGATGTAGTTTTTTCCGATTTATCACCTCAAATTTTGACCACATTTAATGGTTTGGAGCGTAGTATTTTGTAATTTATGGTAAATGGCATATATTGTTGATACCAAATTCAGTCACGGTGCCTCAAGCCTAAATCCTATTCACCAATTATGAGACATTTCCACTCTTTTTCCAGAATATGCCCCTAAACGTGGACATTGTGATCAATGATCTGCCCAATATTAAAGCCAATGTACGTCCAATGGACTTCTCGATGAAATTGTACAAAGGCACCGATAAGGAGACGCCACGACATGTCGCGCGCAAAATCTTAATTGTTCAGCAAATTGATAAGACCTGTATTACACATACTATTGATTTGACTCGATCCATCATGGAAACGGAGAAGAATATTGGCGCGCGTGAAAAAATATGTCGAAAGTCGATGTTTCGACTGCTGGGACGCATGCAACATGCGCGCATTTTGAATGTCTACGAAGTGACGCTGGAGTATGAGCAACGCGTGCGTCTCTATCGCTTGGTCACACATCCGAAAATCGATCTGAAGCACGAACAACTCGAGCGGGAGGTCTTGCGTTTAAAGTACAATTTCCATTTGATGAACGAGGAGCGACAATTGCGTCCCGCTCAATTTATGTTGGCCAAAGAGCGACGCGAGCACATAGAACGCATAAGACTACGCATTGAGCGTCAAGATAAACCAAAGCCATCAGCACCTAAACTCCTGGTGGCCTGTACCCTACACGAATTCCTCTATTATTTGCTCTGCGAGCAGCAGCGGGGTCAACGGCCGTTGCAAGTGAATGAAGAGTTGTTGCAGCAGTGGCAGCGCACCGAACCGTCCTTGATGACACGTAACTTTCTGGAGGAGTGGCAGGCTAGAGAGTCGGAGGTGTTGCCCTATACGCAGGAGATTAGCTGGCGCACTTTTATACCACCGTTGCCCAGCTACGATAAGCCACCTGGGTGGCTCTACTTTATGGATGCTTTGGAGCGCATGCCACTTTCGCTAATGCTTCGTATCTTTCGCATCGAGCGAGATGTTGCAGATAAGCTGCGTCCACAGCTGCAGCATCCAGTGCGACAGCACTACCTACTCCCGCAGCTCCAGCTGCAGAATTTGATACCGCGAATTAAACAGCAGCAACGTTATTTAGGAATGCTTCGCCTGTTAAACAATATGGGCTTATTGCAGGTCAGTGAACGTCAGCTGGGACGCGATGCGTTGCAACGTTGGGTGTATTTAAATAGACGCGCCTCCCTGCTAGACACCACTACGAGCAGCGGTCATAACTACAAACGGATTAATCCAGAGCTGAGCTACGAACGACTCACTTATGAGTTCACCAGTAGCGAGCAGATTGCCGACTATTGGGCCAAACTACAGCATGTTTGCATCTACACTAAGCTAGGGTTCCTTAAGCACAGGGAGCGCAAAGTGGCTGGCAGAAAAGACAAACGTCCGCAGCCGCTTAGCTTTGTGCGCACGGTTTCTTTTGAGGAGGCAGTACAGTTAGATGATGGCAGTGTGCCAGGTGATCAACAGGGCGCAGCAGGCCTTAGCTCATCGCTCTTTGCGCATCAGTTTCGTCATTGGTCGTGGGTGAAGCGCAACTCGATGCCAGCCACTCGATCGACTGCAACAAATGCCCGGAAAGCGGCATCGGCATTTCCCGTGCGTAAGCGCCTGAGTTTGATTCGATTGAAACCAGTACCGCGATTTAGTAAGACACGCGGTACGAGCTCAACGGATGCGCGCAAGCGCAAGGGAGGACCCCGCGACGACATCGACCGTGATGCATTGCGTAATATGCGAACCTTGCGCGTCACATGGTGTGCTGGGGAGGATCGTATACTGAAAATGGGACGAGCTGTCTATTTATTCATTGATGCACCGTTGCCTGCGCTGGCGCTCTACAATGTGGGCATTATTTGCCGGGATGTGATACGTAGATATCTAAATATTAATAATAAGACAACACAGGCTTGTGTGCGACGGCTGCAATTTTTGATTCGAATGAAACGCGATCATCCGGATGTTCGCAATTGGATTTATATGATGCAAGCCCAACCGGAATTTAATGCCATCTACAATGAACGCTTTTTGCCGCAACTCAAGCTGGAGTATCCTGTGCGTAGTGATCAAATCGAAGCGCTGCTCATACATTTTGTGATCATACTCGAGAGGCTGCATCGCATGATCATTAATGAGGTAGGCTGTTGCGTGCTTATTCTAATGGGATAGTTACTAGCTAATCCTCTATTATTTTAAGGATTTCGTCTATCGTCAATTTCTGCTACCTGATAATCTTGAGGAGTATCGCTCCCGTTTCAGGGAGTGTGCGGCGGCAACCGGTGAACAGGATCTGCTGCTCCATGCAAATCCCAGCACGGAGACCGAACTTCAAATAACTGTTGTTTTCAGTGTACAGCACAGTATCTTGTGCAGTGCAAAGGATAAAACGCTGTTCAATCTGCAAGCCTTTGAAATTTACAAACACTTCTCAGAGGATGTGTTGAATGCGGCTTTCAACAAAGCGCGCGTAGATTCACTTTTGGTGGCCGTCAAGCGTCGCAATATCCAACATGGGAATCGCCAAATCTCAGGCCCTGGGCATTTGCTTAGCTCCAAGTACAAGTATAGATTAATGTGCCAGAAGTATGGATACTTGCTCTACGATGCCTACTACACATTCGAGCGACGTTTTCATGAATCTCCAGGCTTGACCAGCCTACATTTACCATCCCCAAATTTCGCGCAGCTGCTGCTCCTCGGTGAATGGGTGGCGACTAATTGGTTGAGTTTAAATCTGCAGCTGCCCGTGAATATACTCAATGTAGATACAACCAGTATGTCAAGTAAGACAGCAGGATCGACTTCGGATCGTATTTTGGACCATTATAGCAGTATATTTGACAATGCACCGCAAACGGAGTACTCCAAGCGGCTGGAGAGCGTTTGCAGTGGTCGCCAGGCTGCTCGTGTTCGTTTCCATCCGGCAAATCTCACATATCGTCTACAAAGCAGCATCTATAATCAACTCAATAAGTTGCCCATGCGTTCCATGCATTTCTTCTGTGCTCTGGATGCACTAGGGCAATCCGTAAACATTAGCTGTGCGCGACTTGAACACGGGGAATGTCCCTTTAGCTGCATAATGCACAGTGGAAATTATCTAAATGCCGTGGAGCGCATCATCTATGAGCATCGTGCCATTTTGCGTCAATTGGTGGCCGATGCACTACCGCAAGTGCCACTGCAACTACAGCTAGATAGCTCTATATCTAGTAGCACCACTCTAACCGTCTCCACAGGGAATCTCGTAACACTCATGGAGCAATTGGAGACGTACTGGCGGCAGCTGCAGCAGCCGCAAGAACTAAAGGATCTGGGCAAACGTTTGGCTGATTCCACATTAAACAGAAAAACGGATTGGAATTCGCTTTGCAATGCGCTGCTCAACTATGAGGTAGGTAAGGACGACAGTGGAGATCGTCCGCAAGATTATGAACCATCCTTAAACAAGGAGGAGCGCGCACGTGCACAGGATGTTTTCGTTGTGCATCTGCCCACTATCCACATACAGGAACGTGAGCATCCGCAGATGCAAGCCAGGCAAGATGATCTGCGTAAGGCGGTGCTCGACAAGGTTGTCAAGTAAGTGATCCTCTGTTACTTTCAATTACAATCCCCTTTGTGTTCAATCCGGAATATCTCCATATTGTAAGCGTCGCTCGCTTTAATTTCTATCACAAAGGATTGATTGTGTTATCTGATATATAGCTGCATCTAAGTAATTCTGTGGTCTTTCTCTGCTGCAATAGCAGATTTTGCGCACCATTTTATATCTGATCTAATCTACATATTCGTGTCCGCTTACAGAGCCTCTTTTTGGCGGTATACGGATAACAGCTTTGCTACGCTACTGCCCTCGCTGGAAGAGCTCAACTATGAGTCGGACGCCATTCAGCACGCGAAGGACATCTTGGAGCACATACAGCAATATCCTCTGGGCGTCGATGGCGTATCATTACGTTGCACTTTTCCATTTGGTAAATTTCTGCTCGAAATACTACAACTGCTGGAGGCGCATGATCTCATAAAGCGCGTAGGCGTGGCCAGCTTTATGTACGTGCATAAGGCGCACGTGCGTAATTGGGTGGTACACACGTTCCACATAAAGCGGCTGGAACGAGAGCGTGTCCAGACTCTGGTGTCTGCTTCTCCGGCGTCGTTGCCAGCAGTGGTGGGGCAGAAGAGGCAGCTAGTGGATCAGAATTCAGATTTTCAACCAAGTAGTAGCAAAAAGGTCAAACTGGATCGAGAGCAGCCGCAAAGCAGCGGCGATGATACGGATAGTGAGGAGGCACTGCTGCAATGCACACGTCGTTCTAAACGGATGAAGATAGCTGAGTGGAAGGCAAAGTCCGAAATCAAGTCGCAACCGGAAGCCACAAGGGATGTGATTGCCATGCGTCCTCAGCCCTGGATACGAGTGAATGCTTCGTTGAATCGCCGTGTCCTCGATCGTTGGATGGGCGCCCTGTTGAGCGAGTGTATCACTCGGAATGGCTGCACCGTGCACAGCTTGTTCCTTCGCTTTCCCCATCTTTTGCCCGTCGACGCAATGCTGCTCCTGGAGCTACTCTGCGATTTGGGTTGCGTTCATCTCGTTGAACTGGAGTTACCAACAGTGCATTTGGAGAGTTCCTACGACGAGGACTTACAGGAGCAGCCTGTTACTGTTCTTTATGATCCCAGGTACACCTATGTTAAGGTCCACACGGATGCCATTGGACATCTGACCAATTTTATAGGACTTAAGAAATATAGCTCGGAGTTTATTTAAGATAACCCCAAAAAAGCTCTTATAATAAAATCCCATAACAGCATCTTTTTATGTTACGTTTACAAATATTAGTTAAGGTAACAGAATGAACAGTTAAGACACCTAGTCTGCACATGAATGCTAACGTATGTGCTCCAGTTAAATGCTTCCTATTGAAGAACTTCTCTATTCCTATAGGACATGAGTTTGAAATACTTAAGATATGAAGATATGTTGAGTATATGGAAGCCTTAAATCAAATTTGAGATTTTTCCAGCTACTTTTTATATTCAGTAGAGGCCAGAGAAAAAGACGCAAATTTAAGACCAATACTTCCTACGGCCTTTTTTAAAGAAGTTTCGGAACTACTAGTCAAGGTTCGTAAAATAACTTTAGGATCGACAGTTGAGTTGAATATGCCTTTGTACAATGCGTACTTGAATTCTAAAACCTTTAGAAAGCAGAGGATAAATGCCTAATACATAATTTGAACAATAGTTTATACGGAAATTTTCTAAAAATAAATTGCTTGTAATTTCGAATGTCTTACATGAAAACGGTGCATACAATCCGTTACCTTTGTCTGTTTTACCGACCGTGTTAACAAAACCAAAAACGCGCCGATTTTTACTGCTACAAATCGGAATTTGGAGCTTTTGTTTTTTTAATTAGCGTTTCACTAAAATTTGTTTCTTATATCATTTTTGATGTAAAACCCGCGTTGTATTTCACTTCCAACTATCGAGCAGCTAGTGGTTCTTCTTCTACTTTTTATTGTTTACCGCTTGCCACCGACGCGAGGAGCTGATTTTTGAGTCACCTTGGTGGCCTTCTGCTTGGGCGCGGACTTCTTGGCAGGGGCTGGTGCAGCGGCTTTCTTGGCTGCTTTAGCGGCACGCTTCTGCTCCTTGGCCACCTTGATGGCCTGATCTCGTTGAGCCTTGCGCACCTCGGGCTTCATGTTACGCTTAGCCATAATCTCGGCGAGCGAGGCGCCAACGATGGCGCGTTGGAACTTTTGTGTGCGGCGTGTACGCTTCTTGGATGCCTCCTCCTCAATACCCTTGCGGTGCTTGCGACGGTACAGCACAGTCCAAGTGACTTTTCGGGGATTACGCTTCATCAAGTAGGATCGTTCGCACTTCTTGTCCAGAAAGGTGAAGGTCTAGAAAAAAAAGCGTACTTGGTTTAAATTGAAAATTAGAAAACATTAGTTGCTTACACTACCTTGCCATCTATTTTGACCATGGTCTTGCCATGGCCTGGGTAAATTTTGTACCCACTGAATGCACACAAACCGATTCTGCAAGTAAAATTATTTGTTGGAACATATGTAGTCTGAGTAAATATTATAGCATAACACCAATGCGCATATTCAATTGTCACATAAAACACGAAAAAATCGTGGTTACACAGTGATGTACGTATTTTTGGAAAATTAATATAATTTTTACGTACTTCATCTTGCTGGTCAAAAGTGAAAAGAAACGGAAGTGGACGCGTTCTCTGACAGGCGCTGTCACAGTCGCACAGCTGACACCCAGTGTTGTGTAGCTGTCAGGGCGCAGGGTTGTATTCACAATTTTGGGCAACGCATAGCGCCAATTTAAATATCACATTGCACGAATTTTATTTATTTTTTTACTTTTTAGTTTATCGTAGCTTGTAACAACAAATTTTCGTAATATCTGTTACATTTTATATAGTACCCAACCGGTTTGTAAGTTCTTCTTTGTTGGCCTCATCATTAACAGCACTTTTATGAGCGTCTTCATCATCGAACACCAAATGGCCAACAAGCGGATACTTTTCACTATACTGCTGATCCCATTCCACTAAAGTGCTCCTTTGCTTGGCAGTAAGGTCGCTCATATAATCGAATTCCTGACTATCAATTCGTTCTGCAGTAAAGTTGATCAAATTACGTGATATATCACATCCGGCCCATTGGGGGTATGCTCCAGTTTGCCCATAAACCTGCTTAGCACACGATACATCGTATATATTATAATTGACCGCCACCAGAATACGTCCATCTTCACGAGTGCCATCATATTCGAGTAACTCTTTAACGGTAAAATCACGTTGCAGTGGTGGTAACTTCGATTTCTGATTGTCTATCCCATAGCCAAAGAAGTTGCGAACACGATTCAAATTCCGACGCTGACGCGTTATATTTACTACTTTATAGAAAACGAAAGCCGAGACGAGTAAAAGCGTCAAATTGATGGGCGTATCCTTGATGGTGTTGTAAACATTATAGTACCAGGGTAATTTAGCTTCGAGCGATTTTGTCTGTCCATTCTTTTCAGACATATCTGACGAGCTGTTCAAAATAGATAAAAACGATCTTTTTTAAGTTTAGCTTCACTCACCAACAAATCTGTGAGCTGGTATCTACATGTAAGGACAGAATAAATATTTACTCTATATAACGATAATATACAAAAGTAATTGACAAGTAGCAGAAGCCTACTTTAATTTAAATTTATTGCCGAAAATCGGAAAAGAAAAGAGTAAGCCAACAGAGTTGTAATACAAGATGTTATTGACAGTTTTGCAACACTGTATTCCACAGCAACGCCCAGTCTGCAGCCCTCAGCCCGTCAATTGTCATAGTCAAGCGCGGAGTGTAGTCAACAAGTTCGAAATTAAAATACAACCATGAGCCATTACAAATTAAATGAGTCAAAGCTCGGCGCAATGTAGTGGGACAAGTATATCTTCCGGGCACTTTCCCAAACTTATCACAAAATTGTGCATTTGTAAAAGTCAGTATAGAGTCATTGCGCCGCATTCGGAACTGACTAGCTTAGCTTGTTAAATGGCAGGAAACTGTTCACAAATATTGAAAACAATATAAAATTTAATAAAATAAATATGAAGTTCGTTATTAAGTTATATACAACATAACAACAGCTCATTGTTTGACATTAAATTAGTAAAAAAATTAAATTAAAAAAAAATCATGCCATGTAAGTAATTTTCTTCAGGCTTGTTTTTAAAATGCTAAATTTAGCTGATATACGGCTATATCAGTGTTGCCGGCGCCACTACACAAAAAAAGGACGGTTGAGCCCAGAAAAAAAGACAAAAAACCGACAGATTTTTTTTAAAAGGACAAAAAAACCGGACAAACAATTTAATTTAAGTAAACAAAAAAAATAAACAAAAAAAGTTCAATGAATTTATATATTTTCATTTAAATTAAACAAAGCTTCTTCAAGAGTTTCATTTTCAAAATGTGTCTCATAAATATTTGTTCCGATTAGACTCAGATATTTATCGGGAAGTTTATAATTTTGGCAACATGTCCCGCTTGACAGAGGTTTAAAATAATTTGATTGACCTGCGCGAAAGGCTCTGCATTTTGAACATGTTTTTTTGTATGTGCGTGAGCGCGAAGCTGGTCAATTTTCGAATTTAAAGTTCACTTGCAATATTTGCAATATGCCTTGTCGGGGTCCTTGGGATCCCGACACATCCAATTCTTTAACTCCGATTCCTTCATCCACGAATCGCGGAACTTTTGCGTATAAATTTCTTTTGACATGATCAAGCTTTGAAAATTATAACACAAATAGCGATATTCGATAAGTCTCACTTCGATTATACATTTATGAGTAGGGTTGCATCGCATTGAAAAGTGATTGCTGGAGCAAAAAAAAAACAATTTTCAAGCGATGCCATGTAGTTCAAAATAACAAATTGTACAAACACTCAGAAATATTTAAAAAGGATGAAAAAAGGCTAAAATTAAATAAAAAAGGCATTTTTTCAGGACAGGGGACGTTTCATAAATTTTCCGGCAATCACAGTTTCAAAAAGGACAGATCTGTCCGCAAAAAGGACAAAACGGCAACCCTGGGCTATATCCACACTAGTGCAACACTTGTAACAGGCATTTTCAACTTGAGTGAGTTTGTTTAGTTTTTTTTTTTTTTTTTTTTTTTTTTTTTTTTTTGTTGAAGAAGAATTGTTGTTTATATGCTTTATTTTTAAAGTTTAATATTTTAACGTATGTGTATTGACGATATGGATCTGGAAGAATTTCTAGCGCTAGAGCGCAAGCAGCTAGAATTCGATCGCCAGCGTCTGACTGCAGCTAGCGATACTCTTCAGAAAAGTATAAACAATTCTCCGGTCATTTGTCCTGCCGCCGTACTAATGCAAATAGAAAGTTTTAAGCCCATACAATGTCAGCGCATGACCAATAAAAGCAGTAATGAGTGCAATGAACTCGTGAAGGCCTCGAACTCAGCCTTAGCAACGCCTAACCAAAACTCCAACATGCAACTTGTGTTAAGCGTAGAGGAGGACATGCGGGATTTGCAGCTACAACTGAAGCAGGAACAGGAACAACTGCAGAAGAAGAACCCATCTAGCACCTCATTCTTAAAATCGACCAAGGAATTTGTGAATCAACGCGAGTTGCTTATTGGCAGCGCGGGACAATATCAATCACCAACTGCAACGTATCGTGATTTGGAAAGCGAGCGACCGCAGAGCGAGAATCGTTTTCCAATTGGGAAGCGAGCAAATGGCGTAAGTGGTTGGGCATGGATAAAAGGGGGAAAGGCTTCTGTTGGCTTTTGCCAATTTGAGTGGTTCACGCTCGATTGGCCAAACGTCCAAAGCGTAGCGATCGTAAGATTATCCATAACTATGCGAATGACTTTACGGCTCGTTGAGCTGTTGCTTTAGTTGTCAGAGGCTTTTCAAACTTTTTCGACTTGGGCTGTTCGTGCGTTTACCTAATTAAATCTGAAATTTAGTTAGAATGCGACAAATAAATTTGTTAAGCCTGTTATAAAATATAGAAAATAATATAATACACAAATTGTATGAGCAGGTAGACTTTACATTTACTGTTGTTCGTAATTAATAATCGAGCTGAACTCACCATATATGTCTGTTTGAATGACTATATTTATTTGAATGATTAAACAACAATATGTGCCGCATTTGTCTATAATTACAATATATGTGTAATTCAATAATCGATTGAATTCTGATGCTTTTCATATAAATTGTCAATGAATTCGCAACTATAGCTTTTCTCTCTCGGTTTTATCGCTGTTTATCAAGGCAGCAGCAAAGATTTCTTACACGTATAAGAATAATACTAATAATAACAAGTAAGAAAACTCTAGTCGGGGGTCCCGACTAGGAGATACCCTAAACCCCTATCTGCGTTTTTTTAAATTCTGCATAATTAGCATTTCGTATAAACGCACGGGTCTTACAATTTGCTAGATGCACGCAGCTCAATGTGTATGTGTGCACATGTATAGGAAAACAGTTTGCTTTGCGTTGCTGGTCACGTGTTTGGCCGATTGGCCAAACGTTTTGTTTAATAACTTCTGCGCGAATTAATGGATTTGAATGAAATTTTCAGCTTATGTTCAGCATATTTTATTAAATGTTTTCCAATTTTTAAAAATGTAAAACCATTCATTTACTGGCTTTGAGTGCAACTAATCTCAATTTAAATATTTGGGGGAATTTGGAGCCGGTATGCAAAATTTTACAAAAATAAAAATTAGATAAAATAAATATAAAACTTGAAAAAAAATTTGGGGACTCTAGCTATAAAGACGTGAAAGATATAATTTTATAACTAACATTCGATAATGTTTTTAATCGATAACATTAAAATTAAAATAGTTATCGACTTTTTTTTAAGAAACTCGATCTTTTCGTGCTATTCACGGACCTACATAAAAAATTTTAAGTCTCTAGCTTTTATAGGTTCTGAGAACGACGCGTTCATACATACGGACAGACGGACATGGCTATATCAACTCGGCTTGTCACCCTGATCAATAATATATATACTTTATGGGGTCTGCCACGCCTCCTTCTGCCTGTTACATACATACGCCTTTCAACAAAAACATTATACCCTGATTTCCCATTTTCAATGGGTTCAGGGTATAAAAATGTGGTTAGCGGTTATTTTTCACATTTTACTTCTCAAATTTAGAACCTTTCATGCGTGGGTATCGCTTTAAAGCATGCCATGCTGCTAATAATTGCAACTCGTGTGCAGACAGCGAGCCCACGGGCTAACTAGGCTAATGCTTTTTTCTGCTTTGTTGTTTTGTCTTAACACAGTCATAATTTGAATTATTAAATAATTCTTTTTAACTTTGAAGCGTAATGTCCTTCATCCGTTCGGCCACATGAATCTTTTATGCTCTTCACACTGTTACTATTCTTGTTTTCTATTGCTATGGGCTGTTTTTGTTGTTGCGGCTTGGCTGTTCTTCGTGCTCCAATTGGCAGTTTGGCTGAGTGCTAGTGCCCGTTCGCCTGATGTATTTTGTGTGCGCTGCTCAGTTGTAGTTTGAAGCTCGTTCGTTGAACAAATAAAAGCCGTCTAATTAAAGTAACGTACAGCAATTCATTCGAATCACATAGGTGGGCAGAAGGCGTGGCATAAATACATAAATCTAAAATGAAATAAAAAGTGAAATGGAAATGCTTCAATTAAAGCTATGTCAGGCTGAAATTAAAACCTGTGTATTTCGAGCAATGCAAGCAAAATGCTGGTATTATAGGAGACGGAGAGCAGGAGAAAGACAGAGAGAGAGAGAGAAAGTTGGCAAAATTACAGCGGTGCCAATGAATACCCTATCTAAACAGAAAGCACACATTATATTGTGCACATTGTAGAGACTGGAAAAATCTCAATGCTAAGTGAAAAATTTCTACAAAAGATAAATGAATAACAATTCATTTAATTCGGACAGCCTCAGCTTAGTGAATTCTTATTCTGATTAATTTATATTTATTTTCTCTTGCGCAGTGAACAAAATTGTTTGTTATTGTGGACATTTCACAGGACAACAAAATTTTGTTCGATCTATTTGTCTGTCCTTTTGGACTCTATAGATTGGCTAAAAATAAATAATAAGCACAAGCACCAAGAGTACATCTAGATATTGATATAAATATATAATATATATTTATATACTATTATTATTATACATATTCATTTCATTCTTCTGCCGAAACATTATACACCTTCATATAATTTATTCATTCATATTAAGGAATATTTTATTTATCCTCTCGTTACTTTGCCTAAATAGTTTTCAAAGTATGCTTGCCGCCTTTGTGGTTACATTATAAGCCAAAGTGCTTCCGTTTTTTTAGCAACTCTTTGAGAGCATTTTTTGTATGGGCAGTGCAAAAAAATTAAAAGCGCTAGGTCATGCAATTTCCGTCCACGAAGTGCATTGTCCATATTTTTTCTGATGTGGTAAGGGACTTGTCTCGGGCCCAGGGACTGTGTGGTGTTTAGTAACTGGTCATTTCCGCGAAATCACTTCTTTGCCAATAGTTTTTGTATGTAGCTGATTGATGAGGTGAGCTAAAAGCTCATCAATACTTTTATAGACACCTTCGCATTCATGGGCTCAGGCCATTTAAGTCATGAAACCATTGAAAAAGGAAAACGAAAAGGACGCGACCTAAACAAGGTCAGTTATACAAAAGTTCCCTAATTAATTGGTCAGCATTACGTGTGCGTTTGTGTTTGTGTGTATCTGTGACCTTTTTATGACTGTGTGTGATTAGCGTACAATCGATTTAGATTTTGTCTTATCGCTGGCTGCACCTAATGAGCCATTAAAGCTAATTTGAAAAGCGTGACAGCATAACCTCTTCACTACCAACTACAGCATATTTTTATATACCCTGAACCCATTGAAAATGGGAAATCAGGGTATAACGGTTTTGTGAAAATGTATGTAACAGGCAGGAGGAGGCGTGGCAGACCCCATAAAGTATATATATTCTTGATCAGGGAGAGAAGCCGAGTCGACTTAGCCCTGTCCGTATGTTTGAACGCGTCGTGTATATCACGATTCGATCGAGTTTGTTTCAAATAATCGATAACTTTCAACGTTTTAATGGTATCGATTAAAAACCGATATCTTTATTTAGTTCTATTCTATTTAATTCATTATAGTTACAGTCTTCAAATTTTGCATTTAATGTTATTTGAGCCTTACGCAATTTTTGTTAAATTTTGGATGCCACGGCCCCTTCGCCTCAAATTGTTAAATCACGTATTTCAAGTACTAGAGACTTGTGCTTTGGCACATACACACATATGAATGTCATGATCACGCCATTTGATTAAAATCGTTGGTCTAGAAAAAAAGTTATTAAACATTTAATATCTCATATTATCGGCGTCTTGCAGCAGCAGCGAAGCTGATGAGACATAATTCACAGTTAGCAGATTGTGTGCCTGTGCGTGCGTCTGTGTGTGTGTGTTTGTGTTGCTTGCTACATATGTAAATATAAAAGTAACGGAGAATGTTAGCGGCTCTTAGGAATCGCAGTTCTTCGCAGGGTTCAGGGGATCTCTTAGTCGAGCAGTCTCGACTAGAGCACTCTTACTTGTTTAAATTTATTTTCATTGATGTGAAGCTTTCACATGCTGGAAATTCCACGAAATGGCCTTGAACTTTTGGTGTCTGCAGCTCTAAACATAAATGGCCCCCAGAGTCCAGCGCCTGCTCCGCACTTTTACACGCATTTTCCTTAGTTTTCATACTTTTCGCGCACACACTAAAACAAGTTTAGCCACTTAGTTAACCTAATTCGGCCGGGACACGCAAAGTGGCGCCCCCAATGAATGAACGTAGTAAAAGTTTGATAACTCCAACACAATGGCTGAGTATCTGAAGTGTCGAAATAAATTAAAGACGACGCCTTTACTGTTATGATTTAAATATAATAATTTAAAAATATATGTTTCTACTCTTTAATTTTCTCTTGAAAAATAATGAAATTCTATAAAAACTCGAACTCTCTTGGGACTTGAATTTTTGTTGTAGGTTTGTCTATAGCACGCGCAGATCGAGTTATAAAGCTCTATCTAATTCATATTTATAGCTACAGTCTTCAACTTTTGCATTTAGCTTCATGTTTCATGTATTTCATTTTGATTTTTGTGAAATTTTGGATGCCACGCCCCCTTCACTCCAAATTTGCCAAACACTTATTGCAAATAGTAGATTTGTGCTTTGAAAAATATGCACATGATTGACATAATCATGCTCTAAACATTTGATTATGAAAGTCCATCTGCAAAAATGTTATTAATCATTTATTTTCTACAAGCGCACTTACTGCGTCGGTAAAAGCGCTTCTGGCTCCACTGTGCCAGCGCCCAGCTATTTTAGATCAACGCACCTTAATATATATGTTCATGCCCAACGACGACTCGCACGAACTATTTATTTGCACACTTCGCCAATTGGCAGAGCATTCCTTGAGCTACTCTTCATAAATATACACACGCCTATTTTCGTTGATAGTTTCCTTGACCTGAATAACAAAGTGCTAGAGTATGCAAATTATTCGACGAGTGTTGGCGGAATGCTTGACTAATAGACCAATCCCTAGCATTTAGAGAAGAAATACTTACTGCAAATTAGCCTTTAATTATGCTAAGAGCTGAAATATTTAATCAACTTCCCAAAGTTGTTGTCAAGTGATGAAATTGTTAAAATGAACTTTAATTAAGGCGAACATCGAGCTGAAGTCGGCATGAATGCAGGCACCTCCTAGTTTATATTGTGAGACGGCTGAAACACCTGTACCTTTTTGATAAACACCCAAGGCGCAATGCCTTTGGCTTGCGCTGATGAGGCCTCTGTTCATAATGCTCTTTGCGTTGCAATACCCTGCAATACCATCAATTTGTGGATGAGTTTCAAACAGGGGAGTTCTCAAAAGTAGCTCCATTATATAGGAATAAATCTTATATATCTTCCTTTTTTATCTTATTTGGGGCTTACCATAATTTTGTACCTCCTCTTGGAACTCTCCGTTTCTGTTTCTTGAATAATATTAGCTTGTGCTTCTCAAAATACGGCTGCCTTTGCATTCCTTTTATGAATTTTGTTGTAGTCTCATCTAGTTCCTTTCTGTCGCTATCATTAGGCCAACGCCTAAATTTTAGCTCCCTCTTTTTCCTCATTTTACTACCAATATATGGTTTTTTTAATAAATAAAGTTTTTTAGTTTTTAGTTTAGTTTTTTTCATTTGAGTAAACGGTTTTTGCTGTGGCATGTCTAGGATATTGTGAAAGTCGAGCAATTATTATTGTTGAAAACTTACTTTTCTATAACAAAAAGGAAAATCTTATGCCAACGCTGCACGCGATGTTCGATGTCGACGTCGAAGCTGACGTCGATGTCAGCGTCGCGGGCACAAAAATTATGTGGCAAAAGGTTCTGGCAGTAGGGAATGTGCTGCCCTCGCTGGAGCAGCTCCCGTCGCAGGCAATAGGTTGACCCCAAAAAGCAAAGAAAGGACGACTTGGCAATAATTTGCAGCCAGAGACTCCAGCTGCCTCCAGCACCTCCTCATTAGACTGCCCACGCACCACCGTAGCGTTCAAAATGTATACGAGCTTCCTTTTGGTGGTTAGTGGTGTCGCCAAAAACAAATGATTTATATAATATACATATATAAATATACAAGTCTCGACACATAATCTGAATACTAACTGAGCGTGCTCTCTCTTTCTGTCGCGCAGGATGATATGGAGCAATGGGTTACGGACACATTTTATTCTTATTTTCCCGGCTTCAACAATGAAAATCAGAAACGTCAAAATTATTTGCGTGAGCGACAGCGCGAGAATCAGCAGAACTTGCTTAAACACCAGGTAAGTACCTTGGACTATAAACCATATCGCGTTATCCGTTATGGTAATCAGTGTGGAGTTTACATTCCAGGCAATAATTGATTTATATTGTATTTAGATGCTGCATCCCCCATTGGGTAAACAGCGCAGAGAGCTGAAGCCGACAACACAAACGTCAGTGCCGACCGGACAGGAGCTGCAGACATCGCGCTCCTGTCAATCCAGCACGGGCACTAATCATAGCCGAACGGATAAGACTGACTTAGAATTAATTGTAAATAATAATCCCAATTATGTGCCGCCAAAAATACGCACGGCTACAACACGACAGCAACTGCTCCATGATCTTGGCCATGTTGAGCTCTCCAATATTGTCACCGGCTATGGCATCAATGAGCGCAATATGCGCAGTGCAGAACTGGAAACGGCACGCAAAAAAGAATATCAACGCGACTTGATGCAGCAAATCGAAGAAAAGCGTCTTTCCATCGAGAGGCTGCGGGAAAAGGAACGGCGACAGGAGGAGGCGTTGACCAGGTAAATTAAGTCTAATAATGTACCTACAACTTATGTTTAACAACTTTGCTTATTCTTGCCAGGCGCGTGGAGGCACAGCTTAAGACAATGAATTTGGAGGAGCAGCTCGAAAAGGAAAAAAAGCGTGCTGAAAAGGTCAGTTCAGGATTAAATCTCTCATTTGCCATTTCTTTTGGGATTCTCAAGAGCTCTTTTTTATCCTTATCGTAATGTGTAACCTCATTAAAAACATACAAATTGGAACAAAGCTCTAAAGTTTATATTCTTCTGTACTGCTGCATATTTATTATTGATTGCGTTCATTAGAATGAAACTCAGTCTTTAAATCTTCTGTTTTATACATCCCAATAACCCTAACTTTTGCTTTTATATATTTATTCTTTACTCATTTACTACACATTCTGGGAACGGAACCTATTGCAATGCATCTTTAAGTTATATTTGTGTTTTCAAACCTTTCACATTAGAATTATGTTTTTCATCTGACATATATCCTTATTTCCAAACACATTTACTCTTGCTATTTTTGTAGTCTAATTAATCCCGTTCTCTTATTAACAATAAATTGAATTGGTATTTGGTATACCTTAAAAGATATAGTTTTAAAATATAGATCGCGAAATGAATAGAACAATTTTGTAATTTTTGGTTTTTGGATGCCACTCTCCCTTCGCCTCAAATTTGCAAAAACACATTTCAAATACTAGATACTTGTGCTTTGGCAAAAACAAACATATGAATGGCATAGTGGCTGTGAAAATGAAATGAGAAAGTTCATCTACAAAAAAGTTATTAGGTATCCAAGCATGCGTGTGTGTACATATTGCTTGCAATTTAAATAATACATTTTGAATAAATGTTTTAATGTTTTTAATTCCCATTTGAATTTCTGGTTCCCAGAATTTCTATACTCCTTTTATAAAACTTATCCGTTTGTCTAATATTTCAGTCAGATTCTCATAAATAATGATTTTTCTCATTCTATTTGAGTTCGAATTCTAGTTACGAGTTTTTTAGTTATTTCACATTTCTCTTAAGAATATTATTATATCATTCCTTTAGAAATCCCGTCCATAGATTTTGGATTAATCTTAATATCATCCCATTACTTTCCTTAAGTTCCTGTTGACAAGTTGTAGATGTTACATTTCCATCAAAATTAAACAATTGTTTTTGGTTGGCGCTTGATTTGGCTTCCTGTATTTTTCATACCGGTGGTGCGAGCGAGTGTGTATCTGATTTTGTATTTAAGAAACTGATGAATCGGTCCAACAGGCACGCATTGAGACGGAACGGAATTGTTTGATGCGCGAAAAGCTGTTGGCCAAACTTGAGGAGGATGCGCAGCTGTTGCCCGCCAAGGAGCTAAATAATTCAAAGGATATTAAAGGCAACACAAACCAAACCACCACCGCAAACAACAACAACTACAATAACTACAACAACAACACTAGCAGTAGCAATAATAACAGCAACACCAACAAGGTCTATAAGTACTTTAGCAATTCGGCACGGCATGAATATCGACGTGGTCAGCCGTTGCCGCCGGGCGTGGAACTCGATTTTGAACTGCCTCAAATGGAGAAAATCGAACGCGAATGCTTCCATTTATGCGAGAAGATTTGCCCGCTCTGCGATGAGCCGCTGAAAAGCTATGAGAGCTGTTGTCTGCGCTGCCAGCGTAAATTGGCCTTGAAATTGAAACAGCCAAGCATCGAAGCTCAGACACCAGTAAGCGATGAGGCTAACTTTGATCCAAGTGCTGCAGTGGATCACAATTACCAGAATAGCTATGCGCTCGTTTGTTTGAAATGTGAACGGCTGTACGCTATGTGTGGCCAGTGTTTGGTGAAAAGTGACGTCTGCCGTGCCTGCCAGCGCGAACGCAATGTCTGCATGAATTGTCGCCGCAATCTGTGTTCTTTTTGCTTGGATGAGATTGCCTGCGGTCGGGATACCGAACATACGCATATTAATGAACAACTGGATCGAGAGCAGCCAGCAGATGATGCGTATCGTGTGCTGGAAATTAACTGTCCTCCGGCAGCAGAAAATAAATGCTCAAATCTAGTGGACACCACGCCGCCGCCGTATTCTTTTAATATATCTCCCAATTCGGTGTTTCATGAAGACTATAAGGCTACGCCTGTGAAGCCATTGCAGATGGATCAACAACGGCTGCCTACCGCCTCGGGCAGTGCAAATAACAGCTTCGAGATTGACAGCGCTGACGAGCAAGCTATGAAGCGTGTGAGGCGTCAAACGGACCAGCGTTTATCGCGTTACCTGAAAAACTATGGAGACCTGGCAGCCAAGCAACAGCAGCAGTTTGAGTTGCGCAGCAAAAGCGAGTCGCGTCATCGTGGCACACAAACAACCCCACAATCGTTGGGACGACGCGATATCGTTCTACACGACACACCCACGCAAAATTTATCGATGCCTCTCCTACGTGAAATGCCTAAAATGACGCGCAAGGAGACAGCCTCAACGCTGAATGGCGGTCGGCAGCAACAAAAAATGGAGAATCTCAAGAAACGCTGGGAGGTGTGCAGTAGCTCATACAGTTTTATACATATACAGATCCAAATATAGGTATTAACCATTTCTTATATTTATCAGGTGCCCGTCGTGCAGAAGTTTACGTTGTCCACATCGTCACCTAAAATCCTAACACAAGTGGGTGCAATACGCAAGCAATTGCAGGCGTCGCGTTTCTGTGATGATGATGATGTTCAGGGCGAAGGCGACGACTACTGATTGCACGAACTAACAGCAATTTTTCAATAATTTCGCAAGAAAATTTTTTCAACGTTTAGATATTTTCAGTTTTAGTTTTCTAAAAAATTATTAATTTCAATGATTCACACTCAATTTTCACGTTTTCAGTATTTGTAATGTGTAATTTGGGACTCAAACATTGTCCAAATTTAATTGACTTTCGGTAAAAATTAGTTAACCATTGACGATTATATTATATTTTTTCATATTCATTCGATTTAACTTTTAAATTTTCACATTTGTTTCATTTTGCCATTTTCATTTCGTTTTGTATATTTGGCTATCCAAAAACTAATCACTGAGATATTTATTATATGATATATGATACCATGTGCTTCTGCTGTCATGCAGCTATCAAATTTACGTAATACTTAAGCTTAAAGTTTGTTAACGTTTTTTATACACCTATACATAATATAAATTAAATGAAATCATATTAAACTTAACAATTCAATATTGTTTAAGATTTTAGCTGTTTGTGGGTCCTTTATAAATAAATTAATATATTTATATGTATATATCAAATTCATAGTTCGAAAATAGGCTGCAGGGGATCGGTATTATCTACAGATCGAACCTAAATTATATATGATTGTCTTCTTGGACCAAGAAATGGCAATCAGCAAATAGCAATGTTATTAATGATAACAATAACAAGTAAGAAAACTCTAGTCCAGACCACTCGACTAAGAGATCCCCTGAACCCTGCGAAGAACCGCTATTCCAAGCATTATTTGTTTCTTTTATGTACACATGCATATGTACGTCCATTGCAAGCAAAGCATACACACACATACACAGGCGAACGCACACACACAAGCGCAAGTCGTTACGTCAGCTGTTCTTTGGCTGCTTTGCATGGCAATGCTATGGGAAATTAAATGTTTAATAACTTTTTTTCTAGAGTAACGATTTTGATCAAACTTGTTGGGCGTGATCATGTCATCTATATGTATGTATGTGCCAAAGCACAAGTCTCTAGTATTTGATATACGGGAGTTACAAATTTGAGGCGAAGGGGGCGTGGCACCCAAAATTTAACAAAAATCGAAATTGCGTAAGGCTTACACTAAATGCAAAATTTTAAGACTCTAACTATAAAGATGAATTAAATAGAATTTTATAACTAAGTGAAGATATCGGTTTTTAATCGATAACATTAAAATTAAGACAGTTATCGATTTTTTTTAACAAACTCGATCTGCGCACTGTATACAGGAACCTACATAAAAAATTTCAAGTCGCTAGCTCTTATAGGTTCTGAGATCGACGCGTTCACACATACGGACGGACGGACGGACGGACGGACAGACGGACAGGGCTAAATCGACTCGGCTACTCTCCCTGATCAAGAATATATATACTTTATGGGGTCTGCCACGCCTCCTTCTCCCTGTTACATACATTTCAACAAAAACATTATACCCTGATTTTCCCATTTTCAATGGGTTCAGGGTATAATAAATTAAAAATGGGAAAAAATGTTTTCGTGAAAATGCATGTGACAAGCAGAAGGACGCGTGGCAGACCTCAAAAAGTTTATATGTATAATCTTGATCATGGAGGCAAGCCGAGTAGATTAAGTCCAATTGCCCGTATGTTTCAATCCGTCTATTTTATAACCTATAAGACTGAAAAAGTTTTTAGAGTTCGAGTTCGTTTAAAAAAATCGATACGTATTTCCGTTTTAATGTTATCGAATAAAAACGAAAATCGTTATTCAGTTATCAAACTCTATTCAAATTTTGCATTTAGTTTTATGTGTGTTTTATACAATTTTGTTTTTTGTTGAATTAAATGCCACGCCCCTTTTGCCTTAAATTTGCAAAATACGTATTTCAAATACTAGAGACTCACGCTCTGAAAGTTTGATCAAATAAGGTTATCTCCGAAAATGTTTTTAAGCATTTAATTTCTCATAACATTGGCGTCTTGCAACCCAAGCGCCAGCTGATACTAGTTGCTCTGGCACAATATAATATCCCTAAATATCTAAAAGAGATAATAAAGAGCTACTTCAGAGGTAGGACAATACGAGTGAGAGTCCAAACTCACATAGTGTCAGCTGGAGCCCGTAGGCGTCTCCTATGGAATACTTCGTCCGACGGCGTGTTGCGCCTGTCGCCGTCGTGGCCACAGGAAAGGAGCTAAAAGATACAGAGGATATGTGCAGCGCAAGTATCAGCCGCATTTGATACTGGTTGACAAGTGCTGGACTTAACCGAGCGGTTCGCAAAACGGAAGTCGTCCTAGTTAGCAGTCGCAAAGTCGAAAGTGGAAACGGTCCATATAAAAATTGGGCGATAAAGTCATGCTCGACACAAGATTGACTTTCCTCAAGCACTTGGAATGCGTGCATAAAACAAACAGCGGATTCGTGTAGAGCACTCTCCCGAATCATGCTGAACACACGGGGACTAAAGCAGCAACGACACCGTCTTCTTATGAGCGTCTTGAGGTCCATCATCCTGCGCAGCGCCAATCTGGTCAAGAGCAGTGGCCACTCCCAGCTGCAGTCGAATTATTCGAGCCACCTATCGATTGAGCGCAAACTGAGTCAGCTGTTCCTCCGAACAGTGTTAGACGACGCGGCGCTTTTCATAGCCGGAATGCATCCACTGGAGGATCTGGTCGCCGAAGTCGTGGAGCGCAGTACAAACGAACCTGTACGCGGCATTTCAGCATTTCACGATGGCAAAGGAAATGGGACAACTCGACGAAAGGACGATGGACGCATTCGCTCATACCGCAGCTTGAACCATGGGTCAATCGTAAGCATGGCGAGATTAATTTCAATCTTTCACAGATCATTTCTGGACACGGATGCTTCCGCAGCTATTTAAAGCAGTTTGGCCATGACGACTCAGATGAGTGTAACTGATGTTGATAAGGACTAGTGGAAGACACTAACCACGCAATCTTCGAGTGTGGACGCTTCATGGAGGAGAAGCAACAGTGGGCCACTCCATTAGGCGGGACAACTTAGTCGCGATCATGCCGGAGTCTGAGGCAGCTTGGAATCAAATCAGGTCCTTCGCTGCTTTAATTATGGTGGAGATTCGCAGAGTTGAACGAAGCCGACGAGAAGCTACCAGCTTGTTCCGTGCTTCTGAAGCACTTCCTCCCATACATCCAATCGGATCTAAGGACGCGTTCACTATTTGCCAGCAGTGAATTAATATTTTTTGGACCGTGTTTTTGTATAATCAAAGTATTTTTTACAAAATGCATTAAATGTTTCAATATCAACCGAATACTGAGATGAAATAGTGATTTCTTTATATTATGAATGTTGATGTAACGCTGTACACCTATCCCCCGACTAACACGGTAGATACGTTCCTGGAAAAACCGAAAAAAAATTTGTATGGAAAACCCATGCTAAGTGAAAATGTACTAAAATGAAAATATTTATTAGTTTAAATTGACTCTTGGCTTTAACAAAAAAATAAAATAGTTCTTTAATATTTTTCTTATGATGAATCACTGGTTTTTAAAAAAGTCAGTCATTAGCGACTGTTTGCGCTTCTTGTCAATATCTTTAAGGACCTCCTCATAAATAGCCATCTGTCTATTGATGGTCCGTTCAAAAGGTAGATCTTGCTCCATTTGGCGATCACTGTTTTAAAATAATTTAAAATAATTTTCACCAAATTCCAATCCTTCTGTAATGCCACTCGCCTTAAGCTCCATTTTTTCAGGAGAGGTTCCCTCTAAAGATATGCCTTTTCGCTTTAATGTTTTTCACTAATCAGTTAATTGAATACTGAATATTGTATGTTTTTTTGTGAGCCTAAGAAGAGCATCGACTCATAAAGTTTATACATGGAGAAAGAAAGTCGTGTTGAAAGTGGACATAAGAACACAAAACAAAGCAGGAAAATATAAGTTCAAAATATTTATAGAGTTTCTATAGTCGTGTTAAATCGAAATTTAAGAATAGTGTTAAACCGAAATCGTGTTAAGCGAGCACCGTGTAAAGCGGGGCATTTTCTAACATGAATGGGGGTCATTGATTTTCCAAGAACAGCTAAATTTTTTAGTTCTTCTTCCCCGACAACTTTCAGTACCTTCAATAATTCATCCTTTGTGGCTTTCTTCGCAGAAAGTGATGCGGAACGTAATAAATGACGCGAGGAATATTGTGTGTATGTAGATCCGTCACCTGCTCATACAAATTAATAATAAGCGGCTGCGAAAGCCTCCCTGAGTGAGAAACTTTGAGAAACTCTTTGCAAGTTACGATAGCACTTTCGCATATACTTTTTAATGTGCTTGATGAAAAATTCAAATTTTTCATTTAAACGATCAATCTATAAGACACTGAGATCATTTCTATTAATTATCGCGCATGTTTTGTCAATTATATTTAATAAATAAATAAATAAATAAATGTTGTTGCCCCAAACCTCCTGCAACACTAAACGGCGAAACTCACATCCGCCTGCAACATGCAAGATTATTCGAAATAGAACAAAAACGAGCAAACGAAACTTATTAGATCCGTTTCAGTAGACTTATACACAGAGCCCCCCATTTTTAGTTTGCGAATCATGAATGTGATCGTTAAATTTCTTCAAAAAACAAGTAAGAAATCTCTAGTCGAGACCGCTCGACCAGGGTATACCCTGAACCCTGCGAAGAACCGCTATTCCAAGCATTCTTTGTTTCTTTTATATACACATGCATATGTACGTTCTTTACAAGCAAAACATACATACACATACACAGGCGAACGCACACACAAACGCCAGTCGGTGCGTCAGCTGTTCTTGGGCTTCTTTTTGTATGGCAAGGCTATGGGAAATTAAATGTTTAATAACTTTTTCTAGAGTAACGATTTTGATCAAACTTGTTGGGCGTGATCATGTTATCCATATGTTTGTATGTGACAAAACACAAGTCTCTAGTATTTGATATACGGGACTTACAAATTTGAGGCGAAGGGGTGTGGCATCCAAAATTTAACAAAAACCGAAATTGTGTAATGCTCAAATAACACTAAATGCAAAATTTGAAGACTCTAGCTATAAAGATGAATTATACAGAATTATATAACTAAATGAAGATATCGGTTTTTAATCGATAACATTAAAACGATTATAGTTATCGATTATTTGAAACAAACTCGATCTTTTCGTGTTTTACAGGAACCTACATAAAATTTTCAAGTCTCTAGCTCTTGTAGGTGTTGAGAACGACGCGTTCATACATACGGACAGACGGACGGACAGGGCTAAATCGACTCGGCTTCTCTCCCTGATCAAGAATATATATACTGTATGGGGTCTGTCACGCCTTCTTCTGCCTGTTACATACATTTCAACAAAACACAACAATATATTCACCATCAAAAGAAACTATTGCTAAACACTGATTTTAAATACCTCTGCAAAGATGTTCCGTTTTCACAAATTAGTTTATCTCTGATCAATCACCCACAACACAATTGCAAAGTTTAATTATATTTACGGTTGTATATCGATAGCTGGCGCTTTCATTTAAACAGACTTGATTTGCTCGCCAACTTTACACAAAAAATTTGAACATTTTTTTATGCCTGGATTTTCCTATCTAATGTATTTATAATTATAATATAAATTAAATTTTTAGTTCTGTGAACATAAAAATTTAGACTTTATGCAAAAAAAAAAAAACAGACTTTCGGACCACTGCACTGTTTAAAATAGTGCAAAGCGCTTGCTTTACGGCAGTCCCGCAAGCATCGAGAGTTAATTTTTATACCTAATCCTATTAACATGTATTTTAAAGAGTAAATAAATGAATACAAAAAAAGAAAGAAAAAAAACACGTGCACACTATATTTTAAGATCCTATATCCGCATTCCCTTAAACTATCATCGTCCAATGCTCTCAAAATTAACAGTCTCAGCTATATGCTCTAAATCTATTTTGCATATCTTAAAGGAGTGACAAAGTCAACAAACCCATATGTATACACATCGTAAAGTTTGATTCGTAGACATACATGAGAAATTTAACTTATGGAGCCATGCGTTAGGAACTTTTTGCTAATAAATTAAATTGGGTTTCCAGGAGTCTGTATAATAGTAATAGATTACAGACATTACTTTATTGTACCATATACATACCATATATTTATTTAAACAATTTAATATTTCAAATTTCTCTCTCTTACAAAGATTATATTAAGATAAAAATAATAGTACATTATATTAATTATAGCATAGATCAAACAAAAAAAAAAAGAAACATTTAAAAATAATTGGAGCTGCCGCTGGAAAATTAAAGTTCAATGCTCAGACTATACTTTTATTAATTATTAAGAAATATAGAAAGTGCGGAAATACAAAAAAAAAAAGAGCTCAAATACACATTTTGAAAAAAATCGAGTCTCTTTTGGAATAGAAGCTGAATCAGCGCAGCGCGTTTTAAAACTTGGTCAATGCTTGGCATAGCATTTATGTTGAGCACCGCCGAGAGGTGCTATATAAAGCCATTTGCTTGCTGCAGTCAATATCGCAGTTCGCAATTGGCAGATTTCAGCACATCATTCAAAACCAACTTAATTCTAAACATGAAATTCTTTGTGTTTGCTGCTGTTGCCTGCCTGTTGGCCACATCCGTTACCGCCGCCGGTAAGGAAGATAAGATGCTGGGCTCTGCTTACGGTGGCGGCTATGGTCAGCCAGCCGCTGCACCCACTCCCCGGGCTTATGCCGCTCCGGCTGCTCCAGCTGCACCAGCCTATACAGCAACCGCTCCTCCGGCCTACACGGCACCCGTCTCCATTCCCGCACCGCCGTGTCCCAAAAACTATCTGTTCAGCTGCCAGCCCAACTTAGCCCCAGTACCATGCAGTGCTCCGGCCCCTAGCTATGGATCAACAGGTGCCTACTCCCAATACGCACCAATCTACGTGCCACGCCCCTTACGATGGTAAAGCGCAAAACGTCCTAGGCGATCAATCAGATTGGACAAATATGAAAGCAAAAAAATAAATCTCGATTCCATAACTGAATGCTATAATGCTATGACTTGATTTGGGCAAAGCCATTCGAGCGGGGCAGCAATTCAATTTCATTTCGCTGAAATCGGTATTCACCCTTCTGGGAAAATATATAAATGCATTATTTGAACGGGTATAAAAAGTTTAGTCAAGTTTTTCAGGCTGTTTATAACTATAAAATCTATTATTTTAGTTATACGCTAAATATATTGTATCCAATATAATACAGCGGCTGGGCCATTTGCGGATCATACGTAAAAGTCGATCTGTTTCTGTGAGCTCGAAAGCGAGCTCTAGTTATACGCTGACAGTACATTTCGAAAATGTCAGTATATTCGACACAAACAAACCATAAAATCTTTTTTCTAGATGAGCGCAGTTCAATGTTAGTGTGAGTTTGTGTGCACAAGATTTAACAAAAACCAAAACTGCATAAAATAAACATAAAACTAACAAAATAATTTGGGAACTCTAGCTTTAAAGATATAATTTAATAACTAACTTTTGTCAACGTTTGTAATCGATACCATTAAAATAGTTGTCGATTTTTTAACAAACTTGATCTTTTCGTGCTATAGGTCTTATAAATTCTGAGATCGACGCGTTCACACATACGGACAGACTGGCAGATACGGCACGGCTTGTCTCCCTGATCAAGAATATATATACTTTATGGGGTCTGCCACGCCTCCTTCTGCGTATTACATACATTTTCACATAAACATTATACCTGGGTATAAAAACGCAAAAAAAAAAAAAAAAACTTAAAGCTCACATACATTTTTCTTATGCTTTTTGATCTATACTGGATACAAATTTATTGTAAAATATTTTTATTGTATATTTCAGATTAACAAATTTAAAAATTTTGTATTTTATGCTAACATTTTAGGGTCTTTCACTTCAAGGCCTTTATGAAGTACACAAAATTTTTGACTATATTCGAATCACTACCGCTTTGGTTATTAGTGAGTGTGTCTCCAGTCAAAATGGGACTATGATTCGGATGATTCTTCAACTGACTTCTCAAATCCTCATCATTGTTCATTTGAATTTCAATTTTATCCGCATTCTGCTTACTCTTTCCCTCATCATTTTTATACTCCTCGCTGGTCAGCAGCTGGCCATAGACCTTCAGGAGATTATGCTCCTCAGACTTATCTAGGAAGGTCAGCAACTGATTGATCGTCTTATCGTGCTTGTGCACCTGTTGTGAATCGTAAGGCGGAGATTTTCGCGTTGCAAACTGCGCACGATATTCAGACTTTTTGTCCATCGATGTTAGACTTACGCGATACCAATGCTGATCTGTCGGATCTTGGCCAATCAACGCATACTCAAATTGTGGAGTACCCGTGGACGAGGGCAAGGGCGACTGCGAGGAAAAGGGCGTAGTGACCATAATTCCCAGTCGATCGGTAGTGGCAATTTGGCTATTATTGTAGATGGTTGAGTTGGTCAATTGACAGTGTTTGTAGCTAGAAAGAAATCAGTTAGTTAACAAAAAATGTGGAGTTCTCCATGAGTATTTGACTATTAGGTACTCTCTACATATATATGTATTTTGTATATACGTATAACTGATACACATATATAATATAAAAGAGATTTCTCTTGTAAGTAGTTGTAAAGCAGTTTAAGGTATCTGGAATTTGTAAGTTCTCTGTTATAGATTCCTCAAACAAAGTGTGGTACCAAGAGAAGTAAGAGGGTATAATAATCAGATACCCTGCAGTGATAGAGAGTTACTGCAATGTACATTTTAGAGAAAATGTATGTATATTTTTGAGAAATTTAGGAAGAAGAGTCTGCTATAAATCGTTAATAATTTAAACCTAAGCTGAGAGTTTGTTGTAATCAAATATCCTATTGAAAGAGATTAAACCCATTTTCAGTAATATTTAAAAGTCGCCTCACAGAACTTTGCACTCACCCCAATTGGTTGTAGCGCGGCTCCTCAAGCGGCAGTGTTAGAGCCAGCCCCAGCAGCGCATAAATGGAAATGCTCAGTGCTTGTTGCCTCCACATGTTCCCAACTATTCGCTGATTGTTGCCCATTCGTGGCTGGTTGCTTGGTTTTTATAGCCGCTGCAATTGAGTTGATTCGGCTTTCGGTAATGAATTTCAGTTGCGAGCTTCGAATTCGGTGTGCAATGCGACTTGTAAATGAAGATAAAGCGCAGTTGTTATTCTATAACATAAAATCAAGTCACTGTCACGTTCGGGGCGTTAGGTTATTAATGAGCAAAAAATATACATTTTTCGTAACTCAAAGACATAGGTGGTGCAATGCAAAGTCTTATTTAAGTCAAAACATCGTTTTATTCTCAACTCATATGGTCGGTTAATTAGGTTGTCAAACATCAATATAAATTGTAATAGTTTGCGCGCCAAAATGCAAAGAACTCATCGCTGCAAATTTCATTTGTAAGAGCTATGACAGTTTCTTGACTTGAATTGCATTTTATTAGGGGCTAACAATTTTTTGCTTAAGGAAATGCCATTTACCAATGGCTGCTTCCGGTCCACAAAAAATTAGAATAAGACGAGTTACATTTATTGAAATCTCTTTCAGACGCATGCTCAATGCGTCGAAGAGCGTTGCCAACATGAATTTGTATATTATTATCAGTGAAATTGGCGACCTTTGCTAATGGTCTGCGAGTGGGTGGTGTGTGGTGGGTGGATAGCCTTTAGCTGTTAATAAACACAAAAATACTTTCACTTTAACTAGCTTGCGTACTATGCGCCTGCTCTCTCGCGCACAGGACGAGACGTCCTCTCTCCTTTCTCTCTCATTTGGCTCTGACTCTGCTCTCTCTGAGCAGCTGGTGACCAGCTCAGCTGTTGTTGTGGGCGACATTGCCATTTGCCTGTTGGCGTGCAAGCGTTTTGGCCATTTGCGCGCGCATTGACCAACACTGTCACACGCACATATAACACACATACACATACGCAGTGTTGTCCATGAAGCAGCAGCAGCTGCAAAGCTCAAGCGCCTCGACTCAGTTCGTTTGGCTTTTAGTTCGGGCAAAGTTTTTTGCAAAATTCAGTAGACAATCTTTCTTCATTTCGTTAACATACACAGATACGCAGTATAATAGCAAAAACTGACATCAAACCTTCAAGCAACAATAACTTAAAGTAATATAAAATAAATATATATATTGTTCTATATATAGATATATATATATATATATATATATATATATATATATATATATATATATATATATATATATATATATATATATATATTTATTATTTAAAAAATATCTGCATCTACTGAATAATGTTTCCTCTCGCGCGCGCCCTGAGTGTATCCTTGCTGTGCTCCTGCTAGCCACGAATATAGAGTACGTAAAAATAAAAAAGTGTATCCCTTATCAGCGAAGTTAAGTTGATTAAAAATGTTGTCAATTGGAGCGTCGACCGAACTGCAAGGTTATAACCACTTTCGCCTCTACTCTGACTGCGAAACAGTTATTTTATGTCGCTCAAGCTATAGATTTCATCATATGCATCCCATTATCCATCTAGAGGTTGTTTATTGAGTAATTGGATAGCTTTTAATTGTTAGCCCAGCCTATTGACAGTTTCCACTAATAATGACATTATAATTGATTTGCTGACTTCTCTGTCAAGTAGGCCGCGGGAGATGCCAAGCATGCGAAGTATTGGGCACAGGTTAATATTTTGGCATACCAATTTATAAAGAGAAGGGATCTGCAGCTAATTTTTATACTTTTTCACGAAGTGTAAAAGTATATTGGTTTTGTGCAATGTTCGTCATGCTGTCCATCCGTCCGTCTGTCCGTATGAAAGCAAACCATTTCCACGCTATTGAAGCTAGACACTTGAAATTTTAAATATATATAAAACTCGTCAGATAAAGTGTCAAGATTTTCCCGATACGCCCCTTAGGGGCGTGGCAAATCGGAAAATGCATTTTCCTGTATCTGTAGCGCGGCAAATGGGACCTGAATAGACAGGGATTTTAATAATTCTGTTATAGTTTGAGCACCATTGTTGCGAGAGACTTTAGACTTGGTTTATATATAGTCGGGTTAACATCCTATAATCGAAAAGCTATGACGGATATATCTACGCCCACAGGCGGCGTGGCAACTAATATCAGCTTATATCTCCCACAGACCCGATAATGTATATATATTCTCGATCAGGAAGACAGGCCAAGTCGATGTAGCCCTCTCCGTCTGACCGTATGTATGACCGCATTGTCCTCAGAACTTATAAGAGCTAGAGACTTGAAATTTTCATGTAGGTTCCTGTATAGCACGAAAAGATCGAGTTTGTTTCAGACATTTGATAACTGTTATCGTTTTATTGTTATCGATTAAAAACGAAAATCTAAATTCAGCTATAAAATTCTATCTTTCTAGCTAGAGTCTTCAAATTTTGCATTTAGTGTTATTTGGGCCTCACACAATTTCGGTTTTTGTTAAATTTTCTATGCCACGCCCCCTTCGCCTCAAATTTGTAACTCCCGTATATCAAATACTAGAGACTTGTGCTTTGGCACATACACACATATGGATGACATGATCACGCCCAACAAGTTTGATCAAAATTGTTGATCTAGAAAAACATAGGACATTTAATTTCCCATAACATTGCCATGCAAATAGCAGCTGACGCAACGACTTGCGCTGGTGTGTGCGTGAGCCTGTGTGTGTGTATGAGTGTGTTGCTTGTAAAGAACATACATATACATATGTTTTATAAAAGAAACGGAGAATGCACGGAATAGCGGTTCTTCGCAGGGTTCAGGGTATACCCTAGTCGAGCGGTCTCGAGTTTTCTTACTTGTTTGGTGCTGTTGCTGTTGTTGTTGCTTAGGTTAGGTTAGGGCACATACACAGAACTCGAGGGATGACTGTGCATGTGCGTTTCACGCTTAGGCGGGTCTAACAGTTGTATGTCTGTGTGTGAGTGTGTGCTAGTCTAGCTGTGTTTGTGTGTTGGAGTCTAATCGTCCTTTAGCCATATTTATAGGGCAAGAGCTTATTAGAATCTGCCCAATATCCATTTTTATACCCTGAACCCATTGAAAATGGGAAATCAGGGTATAATGTTTTTAAATTTAGCTTTAGTATTTATAATAGTTCACGAAGTGAAAAACAGTATGTATATTCATCCAGCGACAAAAAAAAGCAGCACACGGCAATTTTACAAAGTGGTGTGTTCTCTGGTTAAAAAATCATTTGAACTTTAATGTATTTCTTAATATATATTTTTTTATATTGATCAATCAATTTCACATCAAATTTTTAAGTTTTAAGCTTTATAGTTTTTATTCATTTAGAAACATTTCTTTTGTGAAATAACGCAACATAAGCAACTTTTCTTTTTCTAAAAGAAAAACATTTTAAATAAACTATTAACAATTTTTACAAAAAGAATTTGCTATTTGCTACTAATATAAATTATAATACAGTCATAATAATTCAATTTGAATTTAAAAAATTAGGTTATAAATTTATTAATATTTGGTTTTTTCACCTTTGGTCTTGATGACACGTTATACCCTATTGGACATGGAATCATACAAAGCCTCCATATATTCCAATGTTATGTCCTCAAGTCATACTTTTTCTATTGGTTCCATCAATTAAAGCAATGTTTTTGGCTTTTTCTTTCCTATTTTAGCACTCATCAGGGACCACACATTTTCAATTGGATTCAGGTCAGGACTGTTTCCTGGCCAATCCAAGGACTCTATACCGAATTCTTCCATCAAAATTGTTACCTCTGGTTTGTGAAAAGTTAAAATTGATGAACAAAATGATCAGAACGACTAAATCTTTAAAAACCACAAACAGAATGCGCCCGATGGCAAGGTGTAGAAACATCCCGGAATATGGGCTCTCTTTCTCTCTCTGTTACTGACTCCAAGCTGGGCACAAGTCCTCAGAGAATAATTTCTTTGTTCTTTCCTGCATTAACCATCCCTAGAAGCATAATTAGCGATTCTGCCTTGTATTTTTTAATGCATCTCCATATCATTACATAAGGCGAATGCTTCAGAAT
The DNA here is from genome assembly GCA_035047545.1 of Drosophila paranaensis. Taxonomy (NCBI): domain Eukaryota; kingdom Metazoa; phylum Arthropoda; class Insecta; order Diptera; family Drosophilidae; genus Drosophila; species Drosophila paranaensis. The sequence goes on along the minus strand of JAWNPL010000068.1, from coordinate 60,940 downwards.
GGTAACACAGCAGTTTTCGGAATATCGTTCTCCCTTTCTGCGTCGCACTTTGAAGCAGCCGTCGGGTCCAATAAGATTAAATGTAGGCTAATCCGAAAATATGATTCTTGAACGCAAAAGTTGTATCAACCTTAAAGTGCGGCTTTTTTTTTGTCGCTGGGTGTATGTAGGTTTGATGCACTACTCATTATGTGTACTCTTCTTTAATAATCAATATTTTTTTATTATTCGGTCTCAGTGGGTGCTTTAAGATAGGAGTTATATAGTCTATTCCAACATTTATTATATATAGTTGTGTATACCTGCCCTTGAGGGAAAAAGTCACAGTAGCAATACAGCTATATATTGCACTATGTATGTATGTATCTGGTACATTGAGTTGATTGAATATCATTACTTGAGTATGGGGCGAATTCTGGACCATCCCTTGGTTGTCCTTCAGGCTTTAATTATTATTATTTTTATACAATGTATTATTATTTGTATGTAAATTAGATTAAGATCCATTAAGTCGCACATAAGTTATTAAGCAAAACGCTTGACCAATCGGCCAACACATGTGACCAGCAGCACTAAGCATATGGGTTTCCTACACGTGTGCACACAAACTCACACACACACACACTAACATTGAACTGCGCGCATCTCGCAAATTCTAAGAGTCGCACGTTAAGTGTGCAAATCGAAACATGGATGGCGCTATTGGCAAAAAATTGAAAATTTAATTTAATTTAATTTTGTGTGAGTTTATACTAAATGCAAACTCTGCAGTATTTAGAAAAACGCAGATCACACTTAGTTCAAGAAATATCGTAGTCGGGACACCCGACTTGAGTTTTCTTACTTGAAAATGGGAAAAATGGTATATATAATGTTATTGTGAAAAAGTATATAACAGGCAAATGGAGGCGTAGCAGATCACATAAAATATATTCTTGATCAGGGAAACAAGCCGAGTAGATTTATCCCTGTCCGAGAGTCTTAAACTTTTTCTTTTAGTTTCATGAGTATTGTATACAATTTAGATTTTTGTTACAAATTTGCTGAAGAAAGTCTAGCAAGTCAGTCACTGCGTTAACTGCGCAGTTAACAGAGCGTGTGCTTGTGCATGCGTCTGTGTGTATGCACATGTTGCTTGAAATGTTCATACATATGCATATATGTATGTATATATAAATGAAACGGAGAGTGTTAGGAATATCGGTGCATAGCAGGGTTCAGGGTATTTCCTAGTCGAGCGGTATCGAATAGAGCTTTCTTAGTTGCTAGATAAATTTTTTGAGCTAGAGTGTGTGGGAGTTGATTGTTGTGCGTGTGTGGGAGAGGTGTGCAGGTGTATCAATAAATATTTGGACCTGCTTTTGCTCTGAAGACATAAATTGCTGTTTGTTCCTTTTGCTGTTGCTGTTGCTTGTGGTTGCAATGAACATAAGACATCCATTTCCATCCCGTATTTTGTATTGTGGACACACACACACACACACACACACACACACACATACACACACACACACAGGGTATCGAAGGGTATCGCCTGGATACCTTCAACCCGACAGCCTTCTCGGAGGGCATCCAGTCGCTGGTCACATCTGGCGACGCTGAGGCCAAAGCTTGCCAAATGACTAGCCACATCCAGAGCGCCTGCAACGCTAGCATGCAGCGGCGCAAGCAGTTCACGCATCACCAAGCGCCTATGTACTGGTGGAATGAGCAGATAAGCAACTTCCGGAGTATATGCGTACACGCGAGACGAAGCTACCAGCGTGCTCGAGGAAGGCCTACACACTACACACACTCGGAAATCCAAAAAATACATATTTTCGATTTGGTCAAACTGCGAGCATCAAAACTTTTTCAGCTTTTTCTTCTCCCTGTCAACAGGAAACTTGTTGAGGCAGCCATACCGAAAAGAAATTGTAGAAGAAAATAAAAAAATATTTAAGTCTTTAGTATACTATAAACAAGTGCAAAATTGTTAAGTACTTTTTTCTGACTGAGGAACAATTCAGATGTGATTTCTTGCTCCAATTCCACTTGGCAACATTTTCCACTTTTTTATACCCTGAACCCATTGAAAATGGGAAAAAAAGGGTATAATGGTTTTGTGAAAATGTATGTAACAGGCAGAAGGAGGCGTGGCAGACCCCACAAAGTATATAAAATTAAAAAAAAAAAAAAAAAAATATAACTTTCTGCTGGCCCGTGCTCCCCCTCGCCGCCCCCCCCTCTGTCATCCTCTCGCTCTCCCTCGCCCGGCGTGCCCCATACTGCTTTCCTCTTCTTTCCCTTTTTGCCTTGCCTTTTCCCTTTTGCCCTCCTTCCTCCGTGTTGGCCCTTTTTTTTTTCTACCCCCCTACCCTATTTTTTCCGTTGCTTCGTCCCCCCTTATTCTCTCCGTTTTTTTTCTTCTTCCTCTCTTCTCTTCCTCCCTCCTTCTTTTTCCCTTTCCCTCTTTTCCGAATTCTCGTTCCTTTTTGTTCTTTTACCAATCTCAGCTATATTTATCTTATTTTTCATCCCTTTATTTTCATTTTTTATTTTCTCCTTTTTTTTTTTGCCCCCCTCCCCTCCTTTCTCCCCCGTCCCCCTCCTCCCTTCATCTTCGCCTTCCCCCTAATTCTACCTCCCTATATTTATATTCCTTCCTCCCCCCCCCCCCTCTCCTTTTTTTTTTTGTTACTATTTTTTTATATTGTTTCTCGCGCCGTCCTTTTCTTCTCCCCCGCCCATGACTTTTTTTTATGTTCTGCGGTGCCATATTTCTTATCTGAGACGGTCGCTGCTCTCTCTTCTCTCTTCTCTCTGTGTGTAGCGTGTGTTGCCCCTATGAGAGTGCATTTTTTTTTATGTTGTGTGTTTCCGGCCGGTGGTGTAAAAAATCTTTTTTTTTTTATTTATTGAATCGAACGCGATCGTTCTCATTTATTATTTATTTTTTATTTGTCTTGTAGCCCAATTTTTCTTTTGTTTTGTGTGGGTTCCATTCGTTTTTTCGCCATTTTTGCCCCCTCCCAATTTCCCCTTCTACTCCCTTTTTTGCCACTGTGCCCCTTTTTTTCAAAATTTTTTCTCTTAAAAAAAGTTATTAAAAATTTAATTTCCCATAGCATCGCCATGCAAATAGCAGCCAAAGAACAGCTGACGCTCCGATTGGCGTGTGTGTGTGCGTGCGCATGTGCGTGTGTGTGTATATTTTGCTTGTAATGAACGTACATATGCATGTGTATATAAAAGAAACAATGAATGCTTGGAATAACGGGTTTTCATAGGGTTTAGGGTATACCCTTGTCGAGCGGTCTCGACTAGAGTTTTCTTACTTGTTTATGTAGGTTCCTGTATATCGCGAAAAGATCGAGTTTGTTTCAGAAATTTAATAACTGTTATCGTTTTATTGTTATCGATTAAAAACGAAAATCTAAATTAAGCTATAAAATTGTATCTAATTCATCTTTATAGCTAAATTTTGCATTTAGTGTTGTTTGAGCCTTACACAATGTAGGTTTTTGTTAAATTTTGGATGCCACGCCCCCTTCGCCTCAAATTTGTAACTCCCGTATATCAAATACTAGAGACTTGTGCTTATGCATCGTTACAATACATATATATGGATGACATGATCACGCCCAACAAGTTTGATAAAAATCGTTGCTCTAGAAAAAAGTTATTAAACATTCCCATATCATTGCTAGGAATTGCGGTTATTCGCAGGGTTCAGGGTATACCCTAGTCGAGCGGTCTCGACTAGAGTTTTCTTACTTGTTCTTACAAGATTGTATTGCTAGTGAACTCTCTGAGACAAGCTTAATAATTTTAGTTTTCTCTTTTGCGAATGATAAATATGGCCATAGTGGGCGCTCAAATGGGCCTGGTCAATGCCAAAGCCTTAGCTAAGCAAAGCCAAAGCCAAAGGCCAATGAGTATTTCTTTCAAAGTTGTCATCGTATGGGAGGGCTGTTTGAGGTTGTGTGTCGAGCCAAGCCCACAAGGCCCGGTCATATGTATGGCTTTTCCATCGCCCAACAGTAAACATCGCAGCAGTAACAAAAAAAAAAATAGAAAATAACAGAAATCTACGAAAAAAAATAGAAGAAGGCTATTGCGTGCCAACTTTTCAAAAAAGTGCAAGTTAAGTGCAGCAGCAGCAACAACAACAAGAATAACGACTATGAATATATACTCAGCTATCAGACTTTGTTGTTATAAACAAAGGTCTTAAAAAGCCTTGCGCGCGCATTTAATAGACGGAGAGAACGAGAGGGGGAGGGGGAGACAACAAGAGAACAAGAGAGAGAGAGAGAAAGAGACAGACAGACATAGAGAGAATGTCTGAGAGGGAGAGACGGAAAGATGCCAACGCAAAAACTCTTCCTACAGGAGCCGAGACGCAGCTGCTCGGGCATCTGGAATTATTATACAAAACGCGAGCAAGCGATGCGCGTGCCACAGGCGGCAGCAACAGAAGTAAAAGCAGCAGTAGCAGTATCAGGCGAAGCAGCGTCAGCCAGAAGCGCGCAAGTGTTGTTGAAAGTGAAAATTGTACTCGCTGCATTTTAGAATTTTTTTAACTGGCCACTGTGGTGTATACGTAATTTGCTATTATCATTTCGTGAGCCATGATCGCTTGAATAAGCGAAGTAAATTTTATTTTACATTTCCTAAAACTTACATATATATATTGCAAGTTGTTAAGTCAGTTGTTTTCTTTAATTTCTTTAGTACTATTTAGTAAATTAAAGTGATTCTCGTATCGGGCCTTGCCATGGAATTTCAGTTAGGTTTCACTTTTAATTGCATTTTCCAACAGAAAGCTCTGTAATTTTTAGGTTGGCTCAAGCCGTCATTCAATATGGAATTTGTATACAGACTTGTGTATTGTGTACCTATTGGCTTGGCTTCCTGATCCGCCTGTACAATTCCCTCACTCTCGTTAATTCTTTGTGTGCGGCTGTGGTTTGTCAACAAAGTTTTGTTTTGTTATTCCCATTGTGATGATGATGCTTGCTATTGTTTTTTTTTATGTGCCTGCGAATTGAAGATCTCATACACATTTGTACATATATGCAAATTATATGCTTTACAAGGCTAAGCTACAACCATAACTATAACTAAAGGAAATAAAACTGAAACTAAACTTTAGGCAGTTATTTAACCTACGATGTCTTTGATAACAGTCGGAAAATTACAAGGAAAATGAAATGGAAAAACTAAAATAAAAACGCTACTAACTACAATTGTAAAACTGTGAAAAGTGCTATCAAAAAATTTTTTCTGCTGACAGAACAGTTGTGGCACCAAGAGGTCAGCCAAAGGAAAATGTGCATTAAAAATTACGCCAACATACACTACGGGTGCATGAACAACAGCAACAACAATAGCAACAATACTAGGAGCGAGAATAAGGCACCTACCGAGAACGTCAGTAAACTGGATTTTCAATTGCGATTGCCACGCAGAAGCACCAAAGCCTCCAAAATATCGAGCTTTAAAATTTGTATGTGCTGCTGCTATTTTATCATCATTGTCTTATTCATCTAAAGACATTGAAAGTTAATATATTCACTAATGAGCTAAAAGCAAGCAGGTAAATTTTTGTTGATTATCCTAAGATAGCGTGAATTCATTGTACATTGGGTCGATAGCATTAGCCATGCACATTTAAATCGGTATCAATATGTATATCTGTTCGTCCGTTTGCCTGTCGATATCGGAAGCTATAAGACCCATCGACGCGTCACGACGGAGGTCCTTCTATATCATCGGCATATTAAACTAATATCAATATAAAATCGGAAATCTGATATCAATATAAATTACTTTCAGATCCCAAAATTTTAGATCGAACCATAAATGGAAATAGGAAACAGTATATATATTATTGGTCAGGGAAACAAGCGGAGTCGATTTAGCTCTTCCCTTATGTCCGCCCATCCGTATGTGTGAACGCGTCGATCTCAGAACCTATAGGAGCTAGAGACTTAGAATTCTTAGTAGGTTTTTAGGTTACTGTATAGCACGAAAAGATCGAGTTTGTTTTAGAAATTCGATAACTATTTTAATTTTAATGTTATCGATAAAAAACGAAATTGATACTCAGCTATATAATTCATCTTTCTATGTAGAATCTTCAAATTTTGCTTTTAGTGTTATGTGAGCCTTATACAATTTCGGGTTTTGTTAAATTTTGGATGCCACTCCCTCTTCTCCTAAAATTTGCAACACACGTATTTCAAGTACTAGAAACTTGTGCTTAGGCACATACATACATTTGAATGACATGATCACGCTCTGAAACACTTTTTCCTATAACATTGGCATACAAACATTGGCATACAAAGCCCAAGCAGAGCTGCCGCAGCGACTTACGCTTGTGTGTGCGTGCGCCTGTGCGTGTGTGTATGTGTTGCTTGTAATGTACACGCATTTACATATGTATATAAAAGAAACGGAGAATGTTTGGAATAGGGTTCAGGGTATCCCTCGATTAGGGTTTTCTTACTTGTTTTCATAAAATTTTGCACACATAGCGTACTTGGCTGAAGATGGGAGAATCTTAACTGAAACTTTTCTTTTTAATTTTTTTAGTTCCAATTCTGTATTAAATTACCTTAAATTATTGATTGTTTGCGATGTTCAGCTAATTATTATTTTTTTTGGCTTTCCATATGGTTAAAACCAATAAAAAGCCTCTAATCCCACTTAGCTTGTAAACATCTCATACATATGTACATACATATGCGTGTCGTTAACTCTATGTATGTGTATATAATCAATATGATTAGGTATACGTAGCAGTGAGATCAGATATGTAAGACCGCACTTTTCAGTGATTTTCGTGCCTTCGGGCTTTACAAATGAAAAATAGGGTATATGTACCATATGAATTATGACACTAATAAAGAAATCCACAATCTTCTATTCCGAGAAGTTTGTCCACCAAGATTAAATTGTCTCTGGATTAGAGTAAAACAAAATTTAAGCTAATTGTAAAAAATTTGCAACTCATTTAATTTGAAATCATTGCTACATTTTCCTGAACTAAAGCAACAGTCTACCATAAACAAATTTGAATAGTTTTTTATTACTCTGAAATTTTCTTTTCTGTATCGACTACAGCATTTTGATTTATTGAAATTAGTGTTAAATTGATTTATTCCGCAATAAGCTAAAGCCACAATAAACAGACACACGCTCACATACACAGTGATATATATTCACACACGCGCACTTATTACGTATGTATATGTATCGCCGTTGCCTTTGTTTGTTTTCTCGCTGATTACTCATACGACGCGTGGCACAGTTTCATGAAAATTGATTTTACACTGTGACAAATAAAGAATAAAATACAAAGCACTCGCACACTTACATACACATAGGAACATAACACCTCATCATGCATGTGTATAAATGTGCATGTTTGTTGTTACTTTCAGTTTTCAGTTTTCAATTCACACCACTGACCCACATGTTCGCTTGCTTTCGTTGTTGTTGCTGTTGTCGTGCGGGAGGCATTTTTATACTTTTTCACGAAGTGAAATAAGTATATTTGTTTTGACCAATGTCCGTCATGCTGTCTGTCCGTCTGACCGTATGAAAGCAAACCATATCCGCGCTATTGAAGCTAGACACTTGAAATTTGAAATATATACTCATGTATACTCTCGTTAGATAAATGTCAAGATTTTCCCGATACGCCCACTAGGGGCGTGGCAAATCGGAAAACACTACTTCTAGAAAGGCTACAGAGTTGAGATTTACAATGAACACTCACGTCGACATACCAGGATCAAAAAGCTATGGCGGATATATCTACGCCCATTGGGGGCGTAGCAAATCGGGTTAAACTGAATCTTCTAAAGTTTTAGCTAGAACGCCCAAATTTGGCAAGTTGGTTACTTCTACGATCCTATAAAGATCGCCCACAATTTTTTATGGACACACCTTTTAGGGACGTGGCAATAGGATCTGAATAAATAGTGATTTTACTAATTCTATTATATTTTGAGTACTGTCGATGATAGAGACGTGAGACTTATACTCGGGTATATCTACGCCCATAGGGGGCGTGGCAATTAATATCAGCTTATATCTCCCACAGTTTTAGTGCTAGAAGCTTCAAAATTGGATGCTAAATTACTAGAGGCCCCTCTATCGATTTCCAAAAATTTCTTGTTTCGCCTAAAAAAATACCGTATAATTTTCGCATTTTTTGAATGTAAGTATCCAAACTTTACAGTTATATTCCTGAACATCCACTCTATGAACATGTCAAAAAAGATGTGTCTACGGCCACTGGGAGCGTGGAAAATCAAAACTGAAAAATCTACAGCTTGTGACTTTTGTCTTATGATTTGCCAAATTTTATATATGTATTAAAAGGAATATTTTTTTTATTATGAAAAAATACCTTAATAATTAAAATATAACAAGAATATCAGCATGACCGTACCGGGGTTCGAGCCCATACCTCGACACTCGGTCTCAATATGGTACACTCACTGTTTGCCAGGAAGTTCATCAAACAACAATTAAGAAAACTCTAGTCGAGACCGCTCGACTAGGGTATACCCTGAACCCCGCGAAGAAACGCTATTCCGTGTTTTCTCCGTTACTTTTATATACTTGCGTAAGTCGCTGCGTCAGCTGTTCTTTGGCTGCTATTTGCATGCCAATATTATGGAAAATTAAATGTTTAATAACTTTTTTTTTAGAGCAACGATTTTGATCGAACTTGTTGGGCGTGATCATGTCATCCATATTTTTGTATGTGCCAAGACACAAGTCTCTAGTATTTGATATACGGGAGTTACAAATTTGAGGCGAAGGGGGCGTGGCACCCAAAACTTAACAAAAACCGAAATTGCGTAAGACCCAAATAACACTAAATGCAAATGCAACAAGTAAGAAAACTCTAGTCGAGGGTCCCGACTAGGAGATACCCTAAACCCCGCACTATCTGCGTTTTTTAAAATACTGCATAATTAGCATTTCGTATAAACGCACAGAAAACTAAATTCAATTCATTTCAATTGTTTAGCTAATAGCGTCATCTGTGGTTCGATTGAATAGCGCCATCCAAGTTTCGAACCAACTGAACAGCTGATAATTCGCAAATCATAGCGCCATCTATTGGAAATATGTACACTAAAACTTGCGGGTTTTAGAACTTGCTAGATGCACGCAGCTCAATGTGTATGTGTGTATGTGTGCACATGTATAGGAAAACAGTTTGCTTTGTTTTGCTGGTCACGTGTTTGGCCGATTGGCCAAACGTTTTGTTTAATAACTTCTGCGCGAATTAATGGATTTGAATGAAATTTTCAGCTTATGTTCAACATATTTTATTACATTTTTTCCAATTTTTAAAAATGTAAACCCATTCATTTACTGGCTTTGAGTGCAACTAACCTCAATTTAAATATTTGGGGAAATTTGGAGCCGCTATCCTAAATTTAACAAAAATCAAAATTAGAGAAAATAAATATAAAACTTACAAAAAAATTTGGGGACTCTAGCTATAAAGACGTGGGAGATATAATTTTATAACTAACATTCGATAATATTTTTAATCGATAACAATTAAATTAAAATAGTTATCGACTTTTTTTAACAAACTCGATCTTTTCGTGCTATTCACGGACCTACATAAAAAATTTCAAGTCTCTAGCTCTTATAGGTTCTGAGAACGACGCGTTCATACATACGGACAGACAGACGGACAGACGGACAGACGGACATGGCTATATCAACTCGGCTTGTCATCCTGATCAAGAATATATATACTTTATGGGGTCTGCCACGCCTCCTTCTGCCTGTTACATACATACGCCCTCCAACAAAAACATTATACCCTGATTTTCCCATTTTCAATGGGTTCAGGGTATAATATCAACATGACCGCACCGGGGTTCGAGCCCATACCTCTACGCTCGCCAACGAACTTAAATCACATTTTCTGAGTTGCCACCTCTCTCATTTTGAGAGTTGCCACCTCTCTTATTTTGAGAGATGCCACATCTCTCGATTTAGGTGCGTGTTCTTGCTAAGGTAAGGGCTCTTAGCTTCGATTCTAATTGAAACTGTCTGGCTACCTCCAATGAAAAGTTTTAATCTGCAGCTAATTTGAGCGGCGACAGTGGGGATTTAAGGTTAAATTTAAAAAAATGTAATGTGATAGATGCCCCTGTGTTCTGTTGGGGCGTGAAATAGTATTTCGCTGTCGGTTGCGTCCGACAGCAACGTTCTTACTTGTTTATTTTTATTTTAAAGTTATTTTCATAGATTTAATGTTTTGGAATTCTTTATTATTAATAGATCTCTTCAAAATATTATGGAATGTACAATGAGTTCAATTATTCACAAACCAGTTTTTGGTAAGGGTTTCCATGGGCCACAAATGTAACGTACTCATAGCTCACTCTGTATGGGTCTATACGGGCGAATCGCTCTCGTAAATGCAAAAATTTTCGTCCATGGATTTCAACGCATATTTATTTTTATATTATCAAATTTTATGGCAACCGTATAAATGCATTTCTCTCTACTTTTTCAACGGCTATGTGAAGAGTTATTTTCTTTTTATACCCTGAACCCATTGAAAATGGGAAAATCAGGGTATAATGTTTTTGTTGAAAGGCGTATGTGTGTAACAGACAGAAGGAGGCGTGGCAGACCCCATAAAGTATATATATTCTTGATTAGGGAGAGAAGCCGAGTCGATTTAGCCCTGTCCGTCTGTCCGTCCGTCCGTCCGTCCGTCCGCCCGTCCGTCCGTCCGTCCGCCCGTCCGTATGTGTGAACGCGTCGATCTTAGAACCTATAAGAGCTAGAGACTTGAAATTTTTTATGTAGATCCTCGTATAGCGTGCGCAAATCAAGTTTGTTAAAAAAAACGATAACAACTATCGTTTTAATGTTATCGATTAAAAACCGATATCTTCATTTAGTTATAAAATTCTATTTAATTCATCTTTTTAGCTAGACTTTTCAAATTTTGTATTTAGTGTTACTTGGGTCATGCGCAATTTCGGTTTTTGTTAATTTGTTAAATTGATGCCACGCCCCCTTCGCCTCAAATTTGTAACTCCCGCATGTCAAATACTAGAGACTTGTGCTTTGGCACATACATACATGTGGAGGACATAATCACGCCCAACAAGTTTGATAAAAATCGTTACTCTAGAAAAAAAGTTATTAAACATTTAATTTTCCATAGCATTGCCATGCAAATAGCAGCCAAAGAACAGCTGACGCACCGACTAGCGCTTGTGTGTGCGTTCGTGTGTGTGTATGTTTTGCTTGTAATGAACGTACATATGCATGTGTATATAAAAGAAACAAAGAATGCTTGGGTTCAGGGTATACCCTAATCGAGCGGTCTCGACTAGAGTTTTCTTACTAGTTAATAATATTTTCTTGAGTTTCGAGTTGTGCCCGTGCACATGTATAGTCTACATTAAATATTTATCTCTCCATTTATATGGCGTGCACATGGATCAAATTTATGCTATTCTACGTTCAATGTATTTATTGTGTTCACAAAACAACATAAAGGAAATATTTCTAGAAGATTCTGTACGTACCAAAAGCATCCTCGTAAGTTGATTAATTAACAGAAACACAAATCATATCGTGTCACAACTTAGAGCTCATACCTGGAGTTCATCTGCATCTACATCATCTCCTTTATACTGAATGATCGTTGCTTCGATGCGCGACGCCTTTTATTTAAAGCTCATATTTAATAACTTATGTCTACTGCTATGACCACCATCGCTTTGCATTGGAGATGGTCGTGATTCCATGTTCGTGCTTGAGCACCCCCATTGTGGTACATCCAACCTAAAGTATGTATCTGATTTTCAGTCTCTTTTGAGAAAATTAAGACATATGATTATATTATTAGATTACTATCATTGACAGACGGATGGAATTTACCTTATGGACGGGAGTTGCTCCGTTCCTTTTCCAATAGATATAAAAAAACTTGTAAGACTGCTCGACTAGGAGATCGTTTGAACCCTGCGAAGTACCGCGATTCCTAAGAGCCGCTCACATTCTCTAACTGTGCATTTTGGCTCAGCAGCTCCGCTCAGTCTGCAAGGCGCCTATAATATAAGACATAAAATGTTAAATAATTTTCTTCGGAGATGAACGTTTTTGATCAAACTTGTTGGGCGTGATCATTTTTGTGTTCATGTGTTTTACAAGTTTAAGGTGATGGTGGCGTGGCATCCATAATTTAACAAAACCCGAATCGTGTAATATAACAATAAATGCAAAATTGGAAGACTCTAGCTATAAAGATGAATTAGGTAGAGTTTTATAACTAAACAATAAATAAATAATAATCGATAACATTTAAAATATGAGAGTTATCGATTATTTGAAACAAACTTGAACTTTTCGTGCTAAGCACGAACCTCCAAAACAAATTTCAGGTCTCTAGCTCTTGTTCTGAGATCGACGCGTTCAAACTAGAGATGGGATCGGGAAGGAAATTACTTCCCGTCCCATCCCGTGCCGAAATCAAATTTGCTTTTCCCGTCCCGATTATTCCGACAATTTTTCAGTTTATCCCGCGGGTCCCAGAATTTCCCGAAATATTTTTTTTCCACATAAAATAGTCAGTATTAACAAGTAAGAAAACTCTAGTCGGGGGTCCCGACTAGGAGATACCCTAAACCCCGCACTATCTGCGTTTTTTAAAATACTGCATAATTAGCATTTCGTATAAACGCACAGAAAACTAAATTCAATTCATTTTCAATTGTTTAGCCAATAGCGCCATCTATGGTTCGATAGAATAGCGCCATCAATGTTTCGATCCAACTGAGCAGCTGATAATTCGCAAATCATAGCGCCATCTATTGGAAATATGTACACTAAAACTTGCGGGTTTTAGAAGTTGCTAGATGCACGCAGCTCAATGTGTATGTGTGTATGTGTGCACATGTATAGGAAAACGTTTGCTTTGTTTTGCTGGTCACGTGTTTGGCCGATTGGCCAAACGTTTTGTTTAATAACTTCTGCGCGAATTAATGGATTTGAATGAAATTTTCAGCTTATGTTCAACATATTTTATTACATTTTTTCCAATTTTTAAAAATGTAAACCCATTCATTTACTGGCTTTGAGTGCAACTAACCTCAATTTAAATATTTGGGGAAATTTGGAGCCGGTATCCAAAATTTAACAAAAATCAAAATTAGAAAAAATAAATATAAAACTTACAAAAAAATTTGGGGACTCTAGCTATAAAGACGTGGGAGATATAATTTTATAACTAACATTCGATAATGCTTTTAATCGATAACAATAAAATTAAAATAGATATCGACTTTTTTTGAACAAACTCGATCTTTTCGTGCTATTCACGGACCTACATAAAAATTTTAAGTCTCTAGCTCTCATAGGTTCTGAGAACGACGCGTTCATACATACGGACAGACAGACGGACAGACGGACGGACGGACAGACGGACAGACCGACATGGCTATATCAACTCGGCTTGTCATCCTGATCAAGAATATATATTCTTTATGGGGTCTGCCACGCCTCCTTCTGCCTGTTACATACATACGCCTTCCAACAAAAACATTATACCCTGATTTTCCCATTTTCAATGGGTTCAGGATGTAAAAAAAAACCGTTACTAAATATCAAACTTTTTACTAAAAAACAATATTTTTTTTAATTTTTTCCAATCAGGCGAGTTCTTCTTTCTTTCAATATTCTACTAGAAGCAGAAAAAACTCTTTCGCTCGTCGTTGCAGAAGATGTTGGGATGTTAAGAATTTGTTTAGCGAGCATTTGTAACAATGGCAATTCATTGCATTGCGGCCAAAAAGGCAATGTATCTAAATTTTTCTTAAATTTAATATGTTTAATATAATTATTAATTTCTTCCTTTTCGGTTTGTGGTACGCAAAACTCCGAAATTCTGTTAGGTACCATTGATTTGTCTTGATCAGCCGTTTTTATACCCTGAACCCATTGAAAATGGGAAAAAAGGTATAGTGTTTTTGTGAAAATGTATGTAACAGGCAGAAGGAGGCGTGGGGACCCCGTAAATTATATATATATTCTTGATCAGGGAGACAAGCCGAGTTGATATTGCCATGCTCGATCTCAGAATCTTTAAGAGCCAGAGACTTCTTATGTAGGCCCGTGAATAGTACGAAAAGATCGAGTTAGTTAAAAAAATCGATAACTATTTTAACCTTAATGTTATCGATTAAAACGTTATCGAATGTTAGTTATTAAATTATGTCTCTCACGTCTTTGAAGTTAGAGTCCCCAAATTTGTTTGTTAGTTTATATTGATTTTATGTAATTTTGATATTTGTTTAATTTTGGATACCGGCTCAAAATTTCCACAAATATTTAAATTGAGGTTAGTTGCACTCAAAGCTAATAAATGAATGGGGATGCATTTTTTAAAATTGAATGTAATAAAATATATTGAACGTAAACTGCAAATTTCATTCAATTTAATTATTTTGCGAAAAAGTTATTAAGCAAAACATTTGGCCAATTGGCCAAACACGTGACCAGCAGCGCAAAGCAAAACTGTTTTCCTATACATGTGCACACACCCACACACACATTGAACTGCGTGCATGTAGCAAATTTTAAGAGCCGCAAGTTTTAATATACATACTAGATGGCGCTATGATTTGTGAATTATCCGCTACTCAGCTGACATGGATTACGCTATTATCTAAACAAATGAAAATGAATTGAATTTAATTTTCTGGGCGTTTATACTAAATTCGAGCTTTGCAGTGTTTTAAAAAACGCAGATAGCACGGGGTTTAGGGTATCTCCTAGTCGGGACACCCGACTAGAGTTTTCTTCCTTGTTTTTTAGATGGGTTTGTAATTAATTTTATCATTGACTTGACTGTCAAGTGCACTTCATTTTTCTCTACTGTCAAAAAATGCAATCGGTGAGTAATTTCGATATATACAGTAAATTTTATTGAGTTCTCGAAAATTCCGATCCCGACGCCCGTCTCTAGTTCAAAAGTATGGCCAGACGGACGGATGGACAGACAGATCGAAATAAATCGACTCGGCTTGCCTTCCTGATCACGAATATGTATACTTTATAGGGTCTGCCACGCCTCCTTCTGCCTGTTACATACATTTTCACAAAAACTTTGTGCCCTTTTCCCCCATTTTCAATGGGTTTAGGGTATAAAATGAGAACGTTCTACGCTCGGAAATAGATATGTATGCACACTCTCATTCTACCATAAACACTCTTATGTATGTGTGTATACAAAGATATATTATTTCAGTTTTGTGAGTTTGGCGAAACCCTTTATTCATTGACAAATGTGTTATATTGTTATTGCTATTGTTGTTATTACAATAAATAGTTGTTGTTACTGTTGGCGATTGAGTTGTCGCCGCTTACGCATGCATTTACAATAAATTATTCTGAATTGCAGCTAATGTGTGACGTAGGCCACAGAATTTCCGAAAAACAATGTTTGAGAAGATTTGTATTTATTATATAAATGTATACCAATTTCAAATATATAACGTACGCTCTTCTTCTCTTTTAATTTCAGCTGCACATAAGTCTGCTCCAGTATTATAGCTCCTGCTAAAAAATTGCATCAATGTCTGCTTAAATATGCAAACATAAATACATATATAATTATAATTTGTGAGTACTTAAGATATCAGATTTAAACAATTATCCTATGCTTAAAATTGCAAAAGCAAAATTATTAAGTCAATATATATAAAAAGTGTTGTGCTGAGTTCAAAAAGTTTCTTAAAATTTTAAGTCTTACATTGTGCTTAAATGAAGAATTGAAATTGGGTAGGAATGCACCGAAAATGGACTTCAGGTGGTCCCCAGCTCGTACTGAATGAAGAACTAGGGTAAGTTCAACAGAAACTTTTTAAATTGTGAATATTATTATTTGTTTTATTGAATATTTTACTATTATTGAATATTGGAAAATTTATTGAATATTTTGTAGGCATCAATTGTATTTAGTGCCGTAGATGAATATCACGTATGCTCTATTGTTCCTCTAGAACTTTGTTGGTCCCCGTAGTGCTTAAAGTACAACTCACTTGAAAAGTTAATATATTTACTTTCAGTATGTAACACTTGGCAATAGAAACACAATCGACCTTTTTACAAAACATGTCTCAATTTGAAATCATCTACATTGAGTGCTGTAACTGCGAACAGCGAACAGCTATATTTACCAAATATCAATATTTAATGTCACGCAAATTGTCAAAATGTTGACAAAAATACAGCTGAAAATGTCCAAGGTAAAGCAAACAAAAAGTTGCCAACAGAAATCATAGACAATCAACAGTTCCCCAAATGTGTACGGGAGTGTGTTTGATGTTTACCAGGCTATTCGCTCTGTAAGCTTTCTTGTGTCTTTGTCCTTTATGCCTGCGCCCCTTGTCAATGGTATGTACGATTTCAAATGTGGTGGGGTAATTGTTTTATGGCACTCGCGGGACACACAAAAACAAAATCAGGGTTTCTAGATTTATGAGTTTCCATTTTTATTAATTTGCTCTGATTGTTAAGTGTCTATAGGATCATTGCCCTAATATTATGAACGAAATGATTACTGATTATAGAAAAAAAAACTATCAAGAAAACTCTACTACCTAGAATCCTGCAAAGAACCGCTAATCCGAACAATCTTCGTTTCTTATATATATTTATATATACATAAAGTGTTTATTTCAAATTTGTAAATTACTTATTTCAAATACTAAAAATACTTGTGCTTTGGCACGGCCAACAAGTTTGATCAAAATCGTTAGTCCAGAAAACAAGTTATTAAACATTTAATTTCCCATAACATTGACATACATTTAGCAGCCCAAGCACAGCTGACGCAGCGACTTACGCTTGTGTGTATGTGTATTGCTTGTAATGTACATACATATGCATATATATAAAAGAAACGGAGATTGCACGGAATAGTGGTTCTTAGCAGGGTTCAGGGTATCCCCTAGTCGAGCGGTGTCGACTAGAGTTTTCTTACTTATTTAGTTTTTTATACCCTGAACCCATTGAAAATGGGAAAGCAGGGTGTAAAGTTTTTGTTGAAATGTATGTAACAGGCAGAAGGAGGCGTGGCAGACCCCATAAAGTATATATATTCTTGATCAGGATGACAAGCCGAGTTGATATAGCCATGTCCGTCTGTCCGTCTGTCCGTATGTATGAACGCGTCGTTCTCAGAACCTACAATAGCTAGAGACTTGAAATTTTTTATGTAGGTTCCTGTATATCACGAAAAGATCGAGTTTGTTTCAGAAATTCGATAACTGTTATCGTTTTATTGTTATCGATTAAAAACGAAATTCTAAATTAAGCTATAAAATTCTATCAATTCATCTTTCTAGCTAGAGTCTTCAAATTTTGCATTTAGTGTTATTTGGACCTTACGCAATTTCGGTGTTTGTTAAATTTTAGATGCCACGCCCCCTTCGCCTCAAATTTGTAACTTCCGTATATCAAATACTAGAGACTTGTGCTTTGGCACATACAAAAATATGGATGACATGATCACGCCCAACAAGTTCGATCAAAATCGTTGGTCTAGAAATAAAGTTATTAAGCATTTAATTTCCCATAACATTGCCATGCAAAGCAGCCAAAGAACAGCTGACGCACCGACTGGCGTTTGTGTGTGCTTGCGCCTGTGCGTGGGTGTGTGTGTATGTTTGGCTTGTAATGAACTTACATATACATATGAATATAAAAGAAACGAACACTGCTTGGAATAGCGGTTCTTCGCAGGGTTACCCTAGTCGAGCGGTCTCGACTAGAGTTTTCTTACTTGTTATACCCTGAACCCATTGAAAATGTGAAAATCAGGGTATAATGTTTTTGTTGAAATGTATGTAACAGGGAGAAGGAGGTGTGGCAGACCCCATAAAGTATACATATTCTTGATCAGGGAGACAAGCCGAGTCGATTTGGCCCTGTCCGTCTGTCCGTCCGTCTGTCCGTATGTATGAACGCGTCGTTCTCAGAACCTATAAGAGCTAGAGACTTGACATTTTTTATGTAGGTTCCTGTATATCACGAAAAGATCGAGTTTGTTAAAAAAAATCGATAACTGTCTTAATTTTAATGTTATCGATTAAAAACGAAATCGATGCTCCGTTATTTAATTATATATAATTCATCTTTATAGCTAGAGTCTTAAAATTTTGCATTTAGTGTTATGTGAGCATTACACAATTTCGGTTTTTGCTAAATTTTGGATGCCACGCCCCCTTCGCCTCAAATTTGTAAGTCCCATATTTCAAATACTACAGACTTGTGCTTTGGCACATACATACATGTGGAGGACATAATCACGCCCAACAAGTTTGATCAAAATCGTTACTCTAGAAAAAAAGTTATTAAACATTTAATTTCCCATAGCATTGCCATGCAAAGCAGCCAAAGAACAGCTGACGCACCGATTGGCGTGTGTGTGTGCGTGCGCCTGTGCGTGTGTGTGTATGTTTTGCTTGTAATGAACGTACATATGCATGTGTATATAAAAGAAACAAAGAATGCTTGGAATAACGGTTCTTCATAGGGTTTAGGGTATACCCTTGTCGAGCGGTCTCGACTAGAGTTTTCTTACTTGTTTAAAATTGTATTTGCTCTTTTTATACAATATTGATTTCTGTTATGTTTAGATGTATGCTATTAAAGATATTAAATATTTAAAACATTTTAGTGCATGCGTCTTGTTGTGTGTATGTGTTCCTAGTAATGTTCATACATAGAGCGGTCTCGATTAGCCTTTTCTTACTTGTTGTAGTCATTCACGTAGTGAAATAAGTATATTGGTTCTGTGCAATGTCCGTCCGTTTGTCCACCCGTCCGTCCGTCTATCCGTTTGAAATATATACTCGTGTATACCCTTGTCTGATTAAGTGTCAAGTTTATCCCGATACGCCCACAAGGGGCAAATCGGAAAATGCATTTTCGTGTATCTCACAAACTTTACTTCTAGAAGGGCTAGAGAGTTGAGATTTGGCGTGAACACTCACGCCGACATCCCAAGATCAAAAAGCTATGGCGGATACATCTACGCAAATTGGGGGCGTGGCAAATCTGGTCACGTGGGTTACTGTACGGATCCTGTAAAGATCATCAAAAAGATTATATTGCCACGCCTACGCGAGGTGTAGGAAATTGAATCTAAATATATAGTGATTTTACTCATTCTGTTAAATATTGATTACTATTGATGCAATAGACTTGAAACTTGATATATATATATACTCGAGTTAACATCCCAAAATCTAAAAGTTTTAGTTTCAAGAAGTAGGAGTTTCAAAGTTGGATGCTAAGTTACAGGGGGCTTCCTTCTGACTTACAAAAAATACCCTGTAATTTTCGCATTTTTTTTAAAATGTAAGTATCCAAACTTTACAGTTATATTCCTGAACACCCACTCTATGAACATGCCAAAAATTATATGTATACTGAAAAATCATAGCTTCTGAGCCAATAACTCCAAACAAAATGACTTTATGACCTTTGATCTTGTCTTTTGATTTGTCAACTTTTATATATGTATTGGATTTAATATTTGATCAATACAAAATAAATAAATAAAACAAGAGTGCTCTGGTCGAGACTGCTCGTTACATTTATGTATATGTATGTAGCAAGCAACATATACAAACAGGCGCACGCACAAGCACACAATCTGCTCACTGTGCATTTTTACTCAGAAACTGCCCTCAGTCTGCAAGGCGCCAATAATATGAGACATTAAATGTTTAATAATTTTTTCGGAGATGAACGTTTTTGATCAAACTTGTCGGGCGTGTTCATATGTGTGTATGTGCCAAAGCACAAGTCTCTAGTACTTGAAATACGTGATTTAGCAATTTGAGGCGAAGGGGCAATTTGAGGGCGTGGCATCCAAAATTTAACAAAAACCGAAATTGCAGAAGGCTCAAATAACACTAAATGCAAAATTTGAAGACTCTAGCTAGAAAGATGAATTAAATAGAATTTTATAACTAAATGAAGATATCGGTTTTTAATCGATAACATTAAAACGATTATAGTTATCGAATATTTGAAACAAACTCGATTGAATCGTACTATACACGAACTTCCAAAAACAATTTGAAGTCTCTAGCTCTTATATCTTCTGAGATCGACGCGTTCAAACATACGGACAGACGGACAGACGGACAGACAGACAGACGGACAGGGCTAAATCGACTCGGCTTCTCTCCCTGATCAAGAATATATATACTTTGTGGGGTCTGCCACGCCTCCTTCTGCCTGTTACATACAGTTTCACAAAACCATTATACCCTTTTTTCCCATTTTCAATGGGTTCAGGGTATAACAAGTAAGAAAACTCTAGTCGAGACAGCTCGACTAGGGTATACCCTGAACCCTCCGCAGAACCGCTATTCCAAGCATTCTTTGTTTCGTTTATGTACACATGCGTATGTACGTTCATTGCAAGCAACGATTTTGATCAAACTTGTTGGGCGTGATCATGTCATCCATATGTATGTATGTGCCAAAGCACATACGGGAGTTACAAATTTGAGGCGAAGGGGGAGTGGCACCCAAAATTTAATAAAAACCGAAATTGTGTAAAGCTCAAATAACACTAAATGCAAAATTTGAAGACTTTAGCTAGAAAGATGAATTAGATAGAATTTCATAACTAAATGAAGATATTGGTATTTAATCGATAACATTAAAACGATGTTATCGATTATTTGAAACAAACTCGATCGAATCGTGATATACACGAACTTCCAAAAAGATTTGGCGTCTCTAGCTCTTATATCTTCTGAGATCGACGCGTTCAAACATACGGACAGACGGACAGACGGACAGACAGACAGACGGACAGGGCTAAATCGACTCGGCTTCTCCCCTGATCAAGAATATATATACTTTACGGGGTCTGCCACGCCTCCTTCTGCCTGTTACATACATTTTCACAAAACCATTATACCCTGATTTCCCATTTTCAATGGGTTCAGGCTATAAAAATTTCAAGTCTCTAGCTCTTATAGGTTCTGAGAACGACGCGTTCATACATACAGACTGACGGACGGACATGGCTATATCAACTCAGCTTGTCTCTCTGATCAAGAATATATATACTTTATGGGGTCTGCCACGCCTCCTTTTCCCTGTTACATACATTTCAACAAAAGCATTATGCCCTGATTTCTCATTTTCAATGGGTTCAGGGTATAAAACAACTTTTACTTTATATCAACATTTTTTATTCGTGTGTTTGAACGCGTCGATCTCAGAACATTTATTAATTAGAGATTTCAAATTTTTTGAGATTCGTGTATAGCACGATTGGATCGAGTTTGTTTCAAATAATCGATAACTGCAATATTTTTAATGTTATCGATTAAAACCGATATCTTAATTTAAATTCTAGCTAATTCATCTTTATAGCTAGAGTCTTTAAATTTTGCATTTAGTGATTTTCTGTAATTTTGGGTTTTGCTAAATTCTAGATGCCATTCCCCCTTCGCCTCAAATTTGTAAATCACGTACACGTATGTATTTCAAATACTAGTGTTAAGGAATAAAGAAGACTGATTCTTTCCTTTCACTTACTTTTATTGAATTGCAGACCGCCTTATGCGCGTCTGCTCTTCTCTTGTCAAATTTAAAACTAAGTCGCAATGGGAATTTCACCATTTTGCTAACTTGTTTAGAAATAATTTTGCTAAGTATTTTCCTATTTCGCAACTGTTAGCAACTAGAAAATGGCAAAGAAGAAGCAAATTCGATTGAATTTAAATCGATGCATTTCTCAACAACTAGAAACATATGCTTTGTCACATACATACATATGGATGACATGATGACGCCCAACAAGTTTGATCAAAATCGTTCATCTACAACAAACATTTTTTAAACATTTAATATCTCATTATCGGCGCCTTTCAGCCTGCCCTCAGCTGCTGAGTCAAAATTCACAGTAAGCAGATTGTGTGCTTGTGCGTGTGTGTGTGTGTGTGTGTGCGTGTGTGTGCGTGTGTGTGCGTGTGTGTGCGTGTGTGCGTGTGTGCGTGTGTGTGTGTGTGTGTGTGTGTGTGTGTGTGTGTGTGTGTGTGTGTGTGTGTGTGTGTGTGTGTGTGTGTGTGTGTGTGTGTGTGTGTGTGTGTGTGTGTGTGTGTGTGTGTGTGTGTGTGCGCGTGCGTGTGTGCGTGCGTGTGTGCGTGTGTGTGTGTGTGTGTGTGTGTGTGTGTGTGTGCGCGTGTGTGTGCGTGTGTGTGCGTGTGTGTGCGTGTGTGTGCGTGTGTGTGTGTGTGTGTGTGTGTGTGTGTGTGTGTGTGTGTGTGTGTGTGTGTGTGTGTGTGTGTGTGTGTGTGTGTGTGTGTGT
Source organism: Drosophila paranaensis (assembly GCA_035047545.1). Lineage (NCBI taxonomy): Eukaryota > Metazoa > Arthropoda > Insecta > Diptera > Drosophilidae > Drosophila > Drosophila paranaensis. Next base: position 38,538 of record JAWNPL010000068.1, on the reverse strand, counting down.
GTGTGTGTGTGTGTGTGTGTGTGTGTGTGTGTGTGTGTGTGTGTGTGTGTGTGTGTGTGTGTGTGTGTGTGTGTGTGTGTGTGTGTGTGTGTGTGTGTGTGTGTGTGTGTGTGTGTGTGTGTGTGTGTGTGTGTGTGTGTGTGTGTGTGCGTGTGTGTGCGTGTGTGTGCGTGTGTGTGCGTGTGTGTGCGTGTGTGTGCGTGTGTGTGCGTGTGTGTGCGTGTGTGTGCGTGTGTGTGCGTGTGTGTGCGTGTGTGTGTGTGTGTGTGTGTGTGTGTGTGTGTGTGTGTGTGTGTGTGTGTGTGTGTGTGTGTGTGTGTGTGTGTGTGTGTGTGTGTGTGTGTGTGTGTGTGTGTGTGTGTGTGTGTGTGTGTGTGTGTGTGTGTGTGTGTGTGTGTGTGTGTGTGTGTGTGTGTGTGTGTGTGTGTGTGTGTGTGTGTGAGTGTGTGTGGGGATCTCCTCTTACTTGTTTAATGTAGTGTTATTGTATGCTCTATATAGGTGAGTTGCCCAAACTAGTGACTTTAGCAGTAAGTGTGTGCAAATTTGTCCCGACTTGTATGTTGCCGACAAATATAAGTTATAAATTTCAAGCGCTTAGCCTCAATAGTGGCGAAAAGTAGTTCATGTCGGAAGATGGCCAAACGGGAAGATGAACATTACAATGACAAATCAAGTTGATTATTTCGATAGAATATCATTCTCAGCATTATAGCTACGCCAATCGAGTATAAATTTATCTCAAAGACTTATCAGGATTTATAGATTGGTTCATTGCATTGTATATACATATTTATTTATATGCATAAAATTAATAAGGTTTATTATAAGGGTACAAAAAAAGATAAACATTTGAATTAATATTGATATACAAATTTATATAAGCAAATAAGAGGAGATTCAGATTTTGTATATTCACTTAAATTTTGTATTCCACTTAATTAGGGATGTTTCGGTTGGTAGGTGGGATCATACGGCTGTATGTGGGCTGAGCCAAAAATCCAAAATATGATTGCTGACAAAACCAATATAACAAGCCCCAACCAGAATACTCCCTGCCATTGAGTCACAGTTGTCTGAAATGTATTAAGTATAAGGTGATATATTAAATATCTTATAATTCATTCGAAATTTACTCTAATTTACCTGTGGTGTCATCAAACCAACAACAGGTGGAGCTGCCAAGCCGGCCAATGAGCCAAGTCCATTGCAGATAGCAGTAAGCGTGCCCGCAAAAGTGGGTGACATATCCATTTGAGATAGTTTCTGGCCTACATAGTATGCACCCATAGTAAACATGGATAAAACAAACAGTGCCACAACTACAGGCTGGCTGCAGCCTGCGTACGAAGCTGAGACCGTAAAGATTCCTGGTCCAATAGCACCTAAGTTAAGCAAATAAATGAATTAAATAAAAGTTTAAGAATTAATTACTACGTAACAGAACTGCTTGACTAGGCCCCAAAAGGGGCCAATAATCCAAGCATGATATGCCTATTTTGCATATATATTGCAAGCAACATACACCCGAACTCTGATAACTGCGCTGTTGACGCAGCGCTAAGTTCCCATAATATAACCGTTACTGTGTGACATAATCACACAGTTAGTAGAGTGGTGCTTGTAAAGTACATACACATGTATATATAAAAGAAACGGAGAGTGTTTGGAATATCGGCTCTTCGCAGGGTATCTCGTTTATTTTTAGATTAAAGCGATGCGTTCAGAGTATAACAAAATGGAACTCCTTCGAAACCAATTGATACAATATTTCCTAAATAACTCATTTTGTTCGATTGAATATCCGCTACTTACTGAATACGATAGCATAATAACATTACATGAGCATTAATAAAATGTGTGTGACGGTCTACAAGATGTGAAAGTTATTAGAACTGTACATAAAATTAAACCAGTTGCTAAATGCGAATTGCGGACTTCAAACGTCAACGTTTTAAATCTTTTAATGGCTCCATTAACAGAACACAGTTTGAAGAGCAGTTACATTTAAATTTAATGACAAGCCTCTCATGTATATGTGCAGAAAACGGCCATAAAGACGCACGGGCGGCTATTCATGAGCAAAACACAGTTTATACATTACGGACTCGACATACATTTTAATATATTTATGCGCTGAATACACATTCACTCACCAATAAAGTTAAATAATTTTCGTTCTAAGTCAATAGACATTTTCCCTGTGCGTATTAGCCAATCGGTGAAAATGCCACAGATAATCGAGCAAATAAACATCGCAATGAAGGGGAGAGATGTCATGATGCCATTGGAACGTATGGAAAGACCAAGCACGTCAGCCATAAACTTAGGGAGACAGGTAATCATGACAAAGTAACCCCAATCGTGACCTATTTGAGCCACAATCGCTGCACCCAATGCCTTGTTGAGCAATAGTTTCTTCCATGGTATTGGCGGTCTGTCCATTTGCAGTGGTATTTGCTCCTCTAGATAGTCCTTCTCCTTCGTTCGGATCCAAGGGTGGGTGGAAGGACTGCTGTAGCAAACTATGAGCTGTGAGGATACTAGTATGAAGTATAAGACTGGCACTTGAGCTCAATTATACACACACATATATATATACATATATATATATATATGCTAGGAAGTAAATAATTTAATACTTACGAATAGTATGACCCACGCCATTGTGAGTGAACCAAAGATAAAAAGAGTTGCGGACCAGTGCATATAATGAAGCATGAACCCAGAACCAAGATTGCTGGCGACCGTACCTGCGGTCACTCCACTGTAGCAGATAGTGCTTAAGGTACCACGCTCTTTTTTGGGAACCCAATGGGAGAGTAATGTGGTTATAGCTGGGAAAAGTGGTCCTTGTGCGAGTCCCATTAAAATGCGGACTGCAACCAAGCCCCATTGATGGCCATAGGTAATTGCAATTGGGGTGATAACAGTGCAAATGGCGGAAATGAGCATGCATATGCCCATGACCCATTTTGCTCCGTATCTGTCAGCCAATATGCCACCGGGCAGATGGGTTATTAAGTAGCCGATATAAAAGCTACCTAAAATAAACCCTTGCAGCTCCTCAGACCATGCGTATCTTTTCGAGTACTATTATCACAGAAGAGCATTCTTCATTATAAAAGTGGACCAAAAAATAATCAAAAATTTTTCCACTTACATCCGCTTCCTTGTGGCTTGATGATACTTCTGATAGACATATCCCGGTATTAGTATCATTTGAGGATCGAGCTTTAGGCACAACCAGTTCAACGATTACGTGGGACAATGAGACACGATTCGTATACGCAAAAATTAATCCTAAAAACCCCATCAAAGAGACGCCAACACGCTGGGGAATTAAGCAACCTGGTCATGCGGTCGTAATTATTAAAATGGTTTTTATTTATATAATATATTGCTCTTACCCTGACCGCATTTCCGACCCCACTCTGGTCGCTTATCTTCATTTTCCATTTATAATATACGAATATATTTCATTTTTACTATACGAAAATTAAAAAAAATGTAATTTTGTGTAATTCAGAGGCAATTTTGTTTGTAAAAAGCAATTATTCGGTTTGAAAGGAAAAAAACTGTTGCTGCGGTGTGGTATGCGTCCAGGATACTCCTCTGAAATTCCTTGTTTAAGTCCCACGCACTTTTTATTGAAATCGATTGACCCAGTGCCGAGCCGCGGGCGCAGGCCCTGCTTCGGCTCTGGAGCGGGGCCTGCCTCTTCTCGGTGTAGCGGCGCCTGTCTCCTCCTCGTGTCCGCATTAACGACAACATCGAATGATTTCGTGCGACGCCAAGTCCGTCTGATCGCGTGGCAGCCTCTCATTGACAGAAGCACCGTTATACGCCTGCAAGAGAAAGTAATAGCTACTTTCTCGCGGCCACGAACGGCACTTCGGCTAGATGTGCGCGATCATCGAAGTAAGTGCGACGCGAGTAAATCGCTGAATCGGCAAGAGCGAGCGAGACATCCCAACGCTCGCCCTTTCCAGTTGCGAGGGTCGCACTTATCGTACTGCACGCCCACCCATATAAATGCACAGCAAATACGAGCAATTACATATGTTCTTCACAATATATATATATATATATATATATATATACCCTGCGAAGAACCGATATTCCGTGTATTCTCTTTTACTCATATATATATATATATATATATATATATATATATATATATATATATATATATATATATATATATATATATATATATATATATATATATATATATATATATATATATATATATATTATATATATATATATATATATATATATATATACATATATATATATATAATATATATATATATATATATATATATATATACTAGTTGACCCGGCAAACGTTGTTTTGCCTTTTTCAAATATCTAATATCTAAGTTTTTTATGAGTGTATGGGGATGAAGTTATAGTCGAAAACGTTATAAACAACTGAAGTACGATTTATTTATTGTTAAAAATGACAGTTAATAAAAATACAGATTATTCGCTAAGCGCAATAGAGTGCACAATATTTTTTGTTAGGCCATCTTTAGCCAATATGAACAAACTTGATGGTTTCCCGACGCGAGAACATGCCACATATAGTTGTCCGTGGGAAAAGCATGGTGTTTCCAAATCTAAACCACATACAGACAACGTTTGGCCTTGCGACTTATTGATTGTCATCGCGAATGCCAATCTAATTGGGAATTGAATGCGTTTGAATTCAATTGGCACATCTGTAGGAATCATGGGGATTCGTGGCAACAATATATTTTCACCTTGAAACTTGCCTTTTAAAATGGTGGCCTCAATCACGTTCTTCATTAATTTTTTAATAACCAATCGTGTGCCATTGCACAGCCGCGGTGGGTTCAAGTTACGGAGCAAAATCACCGGAGATCCTACTTTCAATTGTAAGTGGTGCGGTGGCATGCCTGGCAAATCCAAGGAATTCAAAAATTCTACTGGGTAATTTACAGCTTCGATAGTATTGCAAACTGTATCAACAGATTTGTATGACACAGAGTCTGTTGGCAACAATTGTTGTATCTTGAAATTTAATCCATGAACGTCCACATTTTTCGCTGCTAAAATAGCTCTTTCTGCCAGCCAGTCAAGATTTATATATTGTGTGTGTACATCGGGAAATATACAGTCGATGAGAACATCTTGCGAGTGGACGATTGTGCAAAAACCGGTTGGTAATTTTATTGATCCAGTATTTTCATGTACGGCAACTTTCCCATTGCCAATATCTAATAGCTGTTTCGAAAAAGTTTCGGCGGATGGATCCTGAAGCGTTTGAACGCGCATGTTCACCGTCAGTTGTACTCGTTCAACATTACGCCACAGTCGGGACGATTTGAGGCAAGCATTAATTTCATCAGCGTATGTTGATCGTGGAATAACGGGAAGTGTTTGTCTGAAATCACCTGAAAGGAGTAACAAAGTGCCTCCAAATAGTTTGTCGTTGTTTTTTATATCTTTCATTGTCCTATCCAATGCCTCCAGCGAATGCTTATGTGCCATGGTGCATTCATCCCAGATAATAATTTTACACTGTTTCAGCACAGTGGCCATGGATGATTGTTTTTTAATGTTACAAACTGCATCTGGGTTATTTTGAATATTCAGTGGCAGCTTAAATGCCGAATGAGCTGTTCTGCCTCCATCTAATAAAGTAGCTGCAATGCCAGATGATGCAACAGCTAATGCGATGCCTTTTTTTGCTCGTATCTCGGCAAGAAGTAACGAAATAAGGAATGTTTTGCCAGTTCCTCCTGGTGCATCCAAAAAAGAGTCCCCCTTGTCCTGCCGAAACTCCCTCCATAATGCGGTCGTAAATTACTTTTTGTGCATCATTTAATAGTGGAACATTGCGAGTAACAATCGCTGCCATTTCAATAGAATTGTACTGCAGTTCACGATTCATATCTGTGTCAATTAAATGAGATACACTTCGATTTGGTGAGCTCATACCGAAATGACTGATTGGTAAATTCGCAATGACAATGCAAAGATCCTCAATAGCAATCAATGCTTCATTGTACATTTCGTCACTGAATGATATCGAAAGGTCGTTCCGTCTTGTACGATGTTGATACAATATATCATTAGTCATTGAATCTTTGTGATTATCCCACAAAATTTGTGCTCGGGCCGGGAAACATGTAGTCAGTACAATAGCAAATAGTAATCGAATTTGTATTCCTGTGTAGTTTAATGCTGCTTCAGCAAGCATACTGTCCCAATGATTGTCGTCTTCTAGCAAGCCTAGTGCAAGACATGCATCTTTATACGTTGGATACTGTTGTCCGTTTACTTCACGTATAGCTTGAAATGACAATGGTCCGGTGACATTAACCAACAACAGTCGTAGATAAAAGCATATATATATATATATATATATATATATATATATATATAACATATATATATATATATATATATATATATATATATATATATATATATATATACTAGTTGACCCGGCAAACGTTGTTTTGCCTTTTTCAAATATCTAATATCTAAGTTTTTTATGAGTGTATGGGGATGAAGTTATAGTCGAAAACGTTATAAACAACTGAAGTACGATTTATTTATTGTTAAAAATGACAGTTAATAAAAATACAGATTATTCGCTAAGCGCAATAGAGTGCACAATATTTTTTGTTAGGCCATCTTTAGCCAATATGAACAAACTTGATGGTTTCCCGACGCGAGAACATGCCACATATAGTTGTCCGTGGGAAAAGCATGGTGTTTCCAAATCTAAACCACATACAGACAACGTTTGGCCTTGCGACTTATTGATTGTCATCGCGAATGCCAATCTAATTGGGAATTGAATGCGTTTGAATTCAATTGGCACATCTGTAGGAATCATGGGGATTCGTGGCAACAATATATTTTCACCTTGAAACTTGCCTTTTAAAATGGTGGCCTCAATCACGTTCTTCATTAATTTTTTAATAACCAATCGTGTGCCATTGCACAGCCGCGGTGGGTTCAAGTTACGGAGCAAAATCACCGGAGATCCTACTTTCAATTGTAAGTGGTGCGGTGGCATGCCTGGCAAATCCAAGGAATTCAAAAATTCTACTGGGTAATTTACAGCTTCGATAGTATTGCAAACTGTATCAACAGATTTGTATGACACAGAGTCTGTTGGCAACAATTGTTGTATCTTGAAATTTAATCCATGAACGTCCACATTTTTCGCTGCTAAAATAGCTCTTTCTGCCAGCCAGTCAAGATTTATATATTGTGTGTGTACATCGGGAAATATACAGTCGATGAGAACATCTTGCGAGTGGACGATTGTGCAAAAACCGGTTGGTAATTTTATTGATCCAGTATTTTCATGTACGGCAACTTTCCCATTGCCAATATCTAATAGCTGTTTCGAAAAAGTTTCGGCGGATGGATCCTGAAGCGTTTGAACGCGCATGTTCACCGTCAGTTGTACTCGTTCAACATTACGCCACAGTCGGGACGATTTGAGGCAAGCATTAATTTCATCAGCGTATGTTGATCGTGGAATAACGGGAAGTGTTTGTCTGAAATCACCTGAAAGGAGTAACAAAGTGCCTCCAAATAGTTTGTCGTTGTTTTTTATATCTTTCATTGTCCTATCCAATGCCTCCAGCGAATGCTTATGTGCCATGGTGCATTCATCCCAGATAATAATTTTACACTGTTTCAGCACAGTGGCCATGGATGATTGTTTTTTAATGTTACAAACTGCATCTGGGTTATTTTGAATATTCAGTGGCAGCTTAAATGCCGAATGAGCTGTTCTGCCTCCATCTAATAAAGTAGCTGCAATGCCAGATGATGCAACAGCTAATGCGATGCCTTTTTTTGCTCGTATCTCGGCAAGAAGTAACGAAATAAGGAATGTTTTGCCAGTTCCTCCTGGTGCATCCAAAAAAGAGTCCCCCTTGTCCTGCCGAAACTCCCTCCATAATGCGGTCGTAAATTACTTTTTGTGCATCATTTAATAGTGGAACATTGCGAGTAACAATCGCTGCCATTTCAATAGAATTGTACTGCAGTTCACGATTCATATCTGTGTCAATTAAATGAGATACACTTCGATTTGGTGAGCTCATACCGAAATGACTGATTGGTAAATTCGCAATGACAATGCAAAGATCCTCAATAGCAATCAATGCTTCATTGTACATTTCGTCACTGAATGATATCGTAAGGTCGTTCCGTCTTGTACGATGTTGATACAATATATCATTAGTCATTGAATCTTTGTGATTATCCCACAAAATTTGTGCTCGGGCCGGGAAACATGTAGTCAGTACAATAGCAAATAGTAATCGAATTTGTATTCCTGTGTAGTTTAATGCTGCTTCAGCAAGCATACTGTCCCAATGATTGTCGTCTTCTAGCAAGCCTAGTGCAAGACATGCATCTTTATACGTTGGATACTGTTGTCCGTTTACTTCACGTATAGCTTGAAATGACAATGGTCCGGTGACATTAACCAACAACAGTCGTAGATAAAAGCATTCGGTCTGCCTTGGATGGACTGTATATACACGACCCAAATTATTTGACTTAAATAAGCCGGGGCACGCCTCAACTGGTGTGCCTTGCTTGCGGGGCATCCATTTTTTCGATTGAGCCCATGTAAAATATTGAGGTATTTCTGAATACTTCAGTGTTTGTGCTCATTTAACAGAGCGTCCAGCTCGCTGACAATGCGCGTTGCAAATGGTGAATTGAGGTGATTATAGTTGCAACGTGTATTCACGCGATTGGCGAGTGCCCGTTCGGAGTCCTCGCCACCCATAAAGTAAATTTGTAAAAATTTATAAGGTTCGTTTGGCATTGGTAGTAATGAGCCGACTTTGTGGTAAATTTGGCCTTTGATTTTGAATGTGGAATTAAATTGTTGACCATTTGCAGCAGTATTTTTAACTATTTCCGTTGCTCCGAACGATGTCATTTGAAAACATGAATTGAATTGCCGAATTGAACGCAAGAACAGCGAAGAATTTGGATCAGTACCAATAAGGAGGCCGTGCAATGGTTCCGGCGGTGTTTCAATTTCTGGAAGTTTCACTTTTCCTGATGAGCAACACATCCCAATTGGCTCATTTTTAAATTTAAGGGCTTGACAGTGCGGGCATTCCTTGTCCAATGTACCAATTACCACTTTGGAATGAGCGTAATATTCAACATCAGGCTCATACTGAAATGCTAGTCGAAGAAATGAATGTGATGTAAATGTTCGAAGTACTTGTTGATGTTGGTCAATCCCTCTACGTCTGTTGGCTACGAATCTGCGCGCTTCTCTTCGTTCCAATTGTCTTTGTTGGTTTCGCTCATCTCGTACCTCTTGTAATTGTGATGCACGTAACTGCGCCATTCTTACACGGACATCTGCATTACTTTGTTGCCTTTCTGCATCTGATCTTATTGCTCTTCTATCTTGCATGCCTCTAGATCTGTTTGTTTGACGACTCATTTATCTTTTTTCCCTTAACATTTGTTTTTTGGCAGGTAGTTCGTGGCATTGTTGTAATAAATCAAGTTGGAAAACTGATTGGTGTATAACATATATTATTTTCTTGATCAATAATTAGCGCAATTATTTATTATTTGGGTATAAAAAATAGATGTTGGCCGATTCTCAGTCCTACACGATCTGCATAAAAAATTTCGTGAGAATCGGTCGAGCCGTTTCGGAGTAGTTTGGTAACAAACACCACACTCGAGAATTTTATATATATAGATGTATGTATGTATGTATATTACGAGCAACACATACACACACAGGAGCACGCACACACAAGATAAAGTCGCTGGGTCAGCTGTGTGCCAAAGCACAAGTCTTTAGTACTTGAAATACATTTTTTGCAAATTTGAGGCGAAGAGGGCTTGGCATCCAAAATTTAACAAAAACCGAAATTGCGTAAGGCCCAAATAACATCAAATGCAAAATTTAAAGACTCTAGCTAGAAAGATGAATTAGATAGAATTTTATAGCTTAATTTAGATTTTCGTTTTTAATCGATAACAATAAAACGATAACAGTTATCGAATTTCTGAAACAAACTCGATCTTTTCGTGATGTACAGGAACCTACATAAAAAATTTCAAGTCTCTAGCTCTTATAGGTTCTGAGAACGACACGTTCATACATACGGACAGACGGACAGACGGACGGACGGACGGACGGACGGACGGACAGACGGACATGGCTATATCAACTCGGCTTGTCATCCTGATCATGAATATGGGGTCTGCCACGCCTCCTTCTGCCTGTTACATACATTTCAACACAAACATTATACCCTGATTTTCCCATTTTCAATGGGTTCAGGGTATAAAAACAAGTAAGAAAACTCTAGTCGAGACCGCTCGACAAGGGTATACCCTGAACCCTTCGAAGAAACGCTATTCTATACACATGCATATGTACGTTCATTACAAGCCAAACTTACACACACACGCACAGGCGCGCACACACACAAACGCCAGTCGGTGCGTCAGCTGTTCTTTGGCTGCTTTGCATGGCAATGCTATGGGAAATTAAATGTTTAATAACTTTTTTTCCAGAGTAACGATTTTGATCAAACTTGTTGGGCGTGATCATGTCATCCATATGTATATATGTGCCAAAGCACAAGTCTGTTGTATATGAAATACGGGACTTACAAATTTGAGGCGAAGGGGGCGTGGCATCCAAAATTCAACAAAAACCGAAATTGTGCAATGATCACATAACACTAAATGCAAAATTTGAAGACTCTAGCTATAAAGATAAATCATATAGAATTATATAACGGAGTACCGATTTCGTTTTTAATCGATAACATTAAAATTAAGACAGTTATCGATTTTTTTTAACAAACTCGATCTTTTCGTGCTATACAGGAACCTACATAAAAAATTTCAAGTGTCTAGCTCTTATAGGTTCTGAGATCGACGCGTTCATACATACGGACAGACGGACGGACGGACGGACGGACGGACGGACAGACGGGCAGGGCTAAATCGACTCGGCTTGTCTCCCTGATCAAGAATATATATACTTTATGGGGTCTGCCAAGCCTCATTCTCCCTGTTACATACATTTCAACAAAAACATTATACCCTGATTTCCCATTTTCAATGGGTTCAGGGTATAACAAGTAAGAAAACTCTAGTCGAGACCGCTCGACAAGGGTATACCCTAAACCCTATGAAGAACCGTTATTCCAAGCATTCTTTGTTTCTTTTATATACACATGCATATGTACGTTCATTACAAGCAAAACATACACACACACGCACAGGAGCAAGCACACACACACGCCAGTCGGAGCGTCAGCTGTTTTTTGGCGGACGGACGGACAGACGGACAGGGCTAAATCGACTCGGCTACTCTCCCTGATCAAGAATATATATACTTTATGGGGTCTGCCACGCCTCCTTCTCCCTGTTACACATATTTCAACAAAAACATTATACCCTGATTTTCCATTTTCAATGGGTTCAGGGTATAACAAGTAAGAGTGCTCTAGTCGAGACTGCTCGACAAAGAGATCCCCTGAACCCTGCGAGGAACTGCTATTCCAAGCATTCTTCGTTTCTTTTATATACACATGCATATACAACACACTCACACACGCACAGACACACGCACACACAAGCGCAAGTCGTTACGTCAGCTGTTCTTGGGCTTCTCTTTGCATGGCAATGCTATGGGAAATTAAATGTTTTATAACTTTTTTTCTAGACGAACGATTTTGATCAAACTTGTTCGGCTTCATCATGTTATCCATATGTATATATGTGCTAAAGCACAAGTCTCTAGTATTTGATATACGGAAGTTACAAATTTGAGGCGAAGGGGGCGTGGCACCCAAAATTTAACAAAAACCGAAACTGCGTAAAGCCTAAATATCACTAAATGCAAAATTTGAAGACTTTAGCTAGAAAGATGAATTAGATACAATTTTATAGCTTAATTTAGACATTCGTGTTTAATCGATAACAATAAAACGATAACAGTTATCGAATTTCTGAAACAAACTCGATATGCGCGCCCTATACAGGGACCTACAAAAAAAATTTGAAGTCTCTAGCTATTGTAAGTTCTGAGATCGACGAGTTCATACATACGGACAGACGGACAGACGGACAGACAGACGGACAGGGCTAAATCGACTCGGCTTGTCATCCTGATCAAGAATATATATACTTTATGGGGTCTGCCACGCCTCCTTCTGCCTGTTACATACATACATACACCTTCCAACAAAAACATTATACCCTGAATTCCCATTTTCAATGGGTTCAGGGTATAACAAGTAAGAAAACTCTAGTCGAGACCGCTCGATTAGGGTATACCCTGAACCTTGCGAACAACCGCTATTCCAAACATTCTTTGTATCTTTTATATACACATGCATATGTACGTTCATTACAAGCAAAACATACACACACACGAACGCAAACACAAGCGCTAGTCGGGGCGTCAGCTGTTCTTTGGCTGCTTTGCATGGCAATGTTATGGAAAATTAAATGTTTAATTACTTTTTTTCTAGAGTAACGATTTTGATCAAACTTGTTGGGCGTGATCATGTCATCCATATGTATGTATGTGCCAAAGCACAAGTCTCTAGTATTTGATATACGGAAGTTACAAATTTGAGGCTAAGGGGGCGTGGCACCCAAAATTCAACAAAAACCGAAATTGCGCATGACATTCGACATTCGTGTTTAATCGATAACATTAAAACGATAGTTGTTATCGTTTTTTTTTACCAAACTTGATCTGCGCACGCTATACGAGGATCTACATAAAAAATTTCAAGTGTCTAGCTCTTATAGGTTCTGAGATCGACGCGTTCACACATACGGACGGACGGACGGACAGACGGACAGGGCTAAATCGACTCGGCTTCTCTCCTTGATCAAGAATATATATACTTTATGGGGTCTGCCACGCCTCCTTCTGCCTGTTACATACATACGCCCTCCAACAAAAACATTATACCCTGATTTTCCCATTTTCAATGGGTTCAGGGTATAACAAGTAAGAAAACTCTAGTCGGCGGTCCCGACTAGGAGATACCCTAAACCCCGCGCTATCTGCGTTAAAATACTGCATAATTAGCATTTCGTATAAACGCACAGAAAACTAAATTCAATTCATTTCAATTGTTTAGCTAATAGCGTCATCTATGGTTCGATTGAATAGCGCCATCCAAGTTTCGAACCAACTGAGCAGCTGATAATTCGCAAATCATAGCGCCATCTATTGGAATTATGTACACTAAAACTTGCAGGTTTTAGAACTTGCTAAATGCACGCAGCTCAATGTGTATGTGTGTATGTGTGCACATGTATAGAAAAACAGTTTGCTTTGTTTTGTTGGTCACGTGTTTGGCCGATTGGCCAAACGTTTTGTTTAATAACTTCTGCGCGAATTAATGGATTTGAATGAAATTTTCAGCTTATGTTCAACATATTTTATTACATTTTTTCCAATTTTTAAAAATGTAAACCCATTCATTTACTGGCTTTGAGTGCAACTAACTTCAATTTAAATATTTGGGGAAATTTGGAGCCGGTATCCAAAATTTAACAAAAATCAAAATTAAAGAAAATAAATATAAAACTTACAAAAAAATTTGGGGTCTCTAGCTATAAAGACGTGGGAGATATAATTTTATAACTAACATTCGATAATGTTTTTAATCGATAACAATTAAATTAAAATAGTTATCGACTTTTTTTAACAAACTCGATCTTTTCGTGCTATTCACGGACCTACATAAAAAATTTCAAGTCTCTAGCTCTTATAGGTTCTGAGAACGACGCGTTCATACATACGGACAGACAGACGGACAGACGGACAGATGGACATGGCTATATCAACTCGGCTTGTCATCCTGATCAAGAATATATATACTTTATGGGGTCTGCCACGCCTCCTTCTGCCTGTTACATACATACGCCCTCCAACAAAAACATTATACCCAGATTTTCCCATTTTCAATGGGTTCAGGGTATAAAAACAAGTAAGAAAACTCTAGTCGAGACCGCTCGACAAGGGTATACCCTGAACCCTTCGAAGAAACGCTATTCTATACACATGCATATGTACGTTCATTACAAGCCAAACTTACACACACACGCACAGGCGCGCACACACACAAACGCCAGTCGGTGCGTCAGCTGTTCTTTGGCTGCTTTGCATGGCAATGCTGTGGGAAATTAAATGTTTAATAACTTTTTTTCTAGAGTAACGATTTTGATCAAACTTGTTGGGCGTGATCATGTCATCCATATGTATATATGTGCCAAAGCACAAGTCTGTTGTATTTGAAATACGGGATGCTTGTAATGAACGTACATATGCATGTGTATATAAAAGAAACAAAGAATGCTTGGAATAACGGTTCTTCATAGGGTTTAGGGTATACCCTTGTCGAGCGGTCTCGACTAGAGTTTTCTTATTTGTTATACCCTGAACCCATTGAAAATGGGAAATCAGGGTATAATGGTTTTGTTGAAATGTATGTAACAGGCAGAAGGAGGCGTGACCGACCCCATATAGTATATATATTCTTGATCAGGGAGAAAAGCCGAGTCGATTTAGCCCTGTCCGTCTGTCCGTCCGTCGGTCCGTCCGTCTGTCCGTATGTCCGTATGTATGAACGCGTCGATCTCAGAACCTATAAGAGCTAGAGACTTGAAATTTTTTATATGAGTCCCTGCATAGCATGAAAAGATTGGGGTTGTTAAAAAAATCGAAAACTCAGGGGATCTCCTAGTCGAGCAGTCTCGACTAGAGCACTATTACTTATAATACCCTGAACCCGTTGAAAATGGGAAATCAGGGTATAATGGTTTTGTTGAAATGTATGTAACAGGCAGAAGGAGGCGTGGCCGACGCCATATAGTATATATATTCTTGATCAGACAGAAAAACCGAGTTTGTCCTTCCGTTTGTCTGTCCGTATGTATGAACGTGTCGATCTCAGAACCTATTTGAGCTAGAGACTTGAAATATTTTGTGTATGTCCCTGATAGCACGAAAATGTCGAGATTGTTAAAACAAATCTATAACTATTTTAGTTTTAATGTTATCGATTAAAAAACGAAAAAGATCCTCAGTTATATAGCTCTATCTATTTTATTTTTCAAACTAGAGTCTTCAAATTTAGCATTTAGTGTCATTTGAGCCTAACACAATGGGTTCAGGGTATAAAAATTTAATCTCCCATATCATTGGTATACATTTAGCAGCCCAAGCACAGCTAACGCAGCGAATTTCGCTTGGGTGTGCGTGCGCCTAAGCCTGTGTGTAGCTGTTGCATATAATGTACATACATATACATAAATACATATTTACATAAAAAAAAACGGTGAATGAACGGAATAGCTGTTCTTCGCAAGGTTCAAGGTATCTATTAGTCGAGCGGTCTCGACTAGAGTTTTCTTACTTGTTATATATATAGTATATTGGTTTTGTGCGAATCCCCTGCTTTCAGTTATGAACGTAAACAATTTCTACTCTATTGTTTTTTAAATTTTTAATTTATACTCGTGGGCTGGTTATTGTTAAAGGAAAATGTATTTTGCGTTTTTCCACAGCACTATCTGATCAGGTTAAACACGAATATATTTTCAAAATTTCAAGTCTCTTGCTTCAATACTGTACAGACGGGCAGACGGACGGACATCATTGCGGAATGAAATGAGTATATTGTGTTTGCTCAATACACAATATACTCATTTCATTTTCGAATCAGACATAAATGTAGAGTGTTTTCTAACAATTCTATCGTATTATATATATTTAAATTATTCTATGTATTAATATTATTGATTAGAGCGACTTGAAAGGTTGAAAAATTTTAGGAATAACTTACTGTTTTCCTTTAATAATTGAGAGAGCCCGAGGAAGTTGGCCAATAAGAGGCTGTAGGGGCACTTAAATATCTGTGAAAGCTTGTGGTGAATAAAATATGCAAGTAGCTTTATATCAAATCGTTTGAAATGCATAGTAAGGAAATTAATTTTCTTTTAAGACGCGCAGTACAAGTCACGCAAGTCAAAAAGAAAAATGGCAACAACTACAGCGTAAGCTAGGCTTTTGAGTTTGTGCATCAAAATGTTGCACAAGTGCTCGGCACTCATTGGGCTTTGCAAACAGTAAGCAAAGCAGCAGATGCAACTCAACAACCCAACAAGTTGACGTGCACGAATCCGAATGTTATATACCTTATGTCTGAATAGGCGTTAAAAAGTTGGCGAATCCGAAAACATCATCTCGAAATATTTTCTGTATTAATTTTGTCTGAGATTCTTCATTCGATATTTGAAGATTTTGCATCGAATGACTTACATACTCATTAATACAGACATGGAAATTATATCATAGTTTGTCATACAATTGGTGAGGATTTTTCTTTTACACTTCGATTTCTATGGTGTTAAAAGTAGATTTTGCACCTGACATATGCATACCACTGCACGATCCTTTATGTCCTTCCTTCACGTTTTCAATGGGTATGGAATGCAAGGAAAAAAGAAAGATGGGAAGCTCGTTAAAATTATAAATAGAAGGCAAGTGGCAGAAACGAGCGCTCAAGGACACGTTCGGCCGTCTTCGGGGTCGTCAATGCAAGGGCGCTGGCACGTGTGTTCGACCAGATGGTGGGTTGCTTGACTGGGCGTCCACCCTGACGGGCTATTGTGGTATGACTGTCGAATCATGCAATGAAATTGAAGCACCAACTGTAAATGCAACCCAGTGGCACTTATGACTCCTGGCACATACAACACACACATCACACATTTGTAACTCACACTCATGCGGAAACATCATGCAATATGAGTTTATTTTGTTTGTCGAGCATCGCACTGGCATCCTTTGGATCCTTTTGCTATCGTTTTACGAGCATGTAAAAACAAACGCGCTTAATTTGTCTGCACAACTCACGGCCCATGCCAAAAAAAACAATTGTCGTACTGCAAAACAACAACAGGTGAACGTCAAAGAAGTACAAATGTAACATACTTATCAGAGTAAGAGTAAGAGTAAGAGTAAGAGTAAGAGTAAGAGTGAGAGTAAGAGTAAGAGTAAGAGTAAGAGTAAGAGTAAGAGTAAGAGTAAGAGTAAGAGTAAGAGTAAGAGTAAGAGTAAGAGTAAGAGTAAGAGTAAGAGTAAGAGTAAGAGTAAGAGTAAGAGTAAGAGTAAGAGTAAGAGTAAGAGTAAGAGTAAGAGTAAGAGTAAGAGTAAGAGTAAGAGTAAGAGTAAGAGTAAGAGTATTTTCACTGCGAGCTCAACAATTGTAAAGCTCCAGCGTATGCAGAGGGGTCTAACTTACTTGCAGTGTATTTATTAAGAGAGCTGCCTTTTAAACACAACAAACAAACAAGTTGAGTGTGTGAGTTGCTTCTGAGTTTGTTGATGCTGCTGATATGACATGCATTATGGTCATATAACAAATAAAAGCCTGCTGTCGAGCTGCCAGTCTGCCAGTCTCGCCTACTGACCTTAGAGGCAGTCGGGTTCGGTCGTTTCGGTCGGATGACATAATCGAGCGCTGCAGTTTGCTTTGCTTCCTCTTGCTGCCATAGAGTTCAAGCAGCTTCCTGCTGCTTCCCGTAATGAGTTGACGGTGTCATGACACTGGGCCCAATTCCTCTTATATAATCAAGGACATGTGCACATACACACCCATATGAACATTAAGGTCTACTTTTTTCAATTTTACTATGTCGATGTTAAAGTTCTTAATTAGGTTGGCGAGCGATGTGCAAGCGCGTACATAAAATGAAAAATTAATCTTTATTTCAGACAGTTGACGACTAAGTAATACTTTTTTAACAGTTGAAGAGCTATATTGATTTGAATATTGAAAAGATCTTAAACTCTGTAAGTTAAAAATTGAGTGCAACTCTGAAAACGAGAGAAAAGGAAAGCTATGTATTCCCAAATTATACAATTTTACAGTTTGCTGGATAGAAATGCCAAATATCCAACTGAAAAACTTGCAGCATTACGAATTGCTCGCGCAGCACCTTTTTCACATCTCATTATCACACCCTGAACCCATTGAAAATGGGAAATCAGGGTTTAATGGTTTTGTGATAATGTATGTAACAGGCAGAAGGAGACGTGGCAGACCCCATAAAGTATATATATTCTTGATCAGGGAGAGAAGCCGAGTCGATTTAGCCCTGTCCGTCTGTCTGTCTGTCCGTATGTTTGAACGCGTCGATCTCAGAAGATATAAGAGCTAGAGACTTCAAATTTTTTTGGAAGTTCGTGTATATCACGATTCGATCGAATTCGCTTCAAATAATCGATAACTATCATCGTTTTAATGTTATCGATTTAAAACCGATATCTTCATTTAGTTATAAAATTCTATTTAATTCATCTTTAAAGTTTTAATTTATACTCGTGGGCTGGTTATTGTTAAAGGAAAATGTATTTTGCGTTTTTCCACAGCACTATCTGATCAGGTTAAACACGAATATATTTTCAAAATTTCAAGTCTCTTGCTTCAATACTGTACAGACGGGCAGACGGACGGACATCATTGCGGAATGAAATGAGTATATTGTGTTTGCTCAATACACAATATACTCATTTCATTTTCGAATCAGACATAAATGTAGAGTGTTTTCTAACAATTCTATCGTATTATATATATTTAAATTATTCTATGTATTAATATTATTGATTAGAGCGACTTGAAAGGTTGAAAAATTTTAGGAATAACTTACTGTTTTCCTTTAATAATTGAGAGAGCCCGAGGAAGTTGGCCAATAAGAGGCTGTAGGGGCACTTAAATATCTGTGAAAGCTTGTGGTGAATAAAATATGCAAGTAGCTTTATATCAAATCGTTTGAAATGCATAGTAAGGAAATTAATTTTCTTTTAAGACGCGCAGTACAAGTCAAAAATAAAAATGGCAACAACTACAGCGTAAGCTAGGCTTTTGAGTTTGTGCATCAAAATGTTGCACAAGTGCTCGGCACTCATTGGGCTTTGCAAACAGTAAGCAAAGCAGCAGATGCAACTCAACAACCCAACAAGTTGACGTGCACGAATCCGAATGTTATATACCTTATGTCTGAATAGGCGTTAAAAAGTTGGCGAATCCGAAAACATCATCTCGAAATATTTTCTGTATTAATTTTGTCTGAGATTCTTCATTCGATATTTGAAGATTTTGCATCGAATGACTTACATACTCATTAATACAGACATGGAAATTATATCATAGTTTGTCATACAATTGGTGAGGATTTTTCTTTTACACTTCGATTTCTATGGTGTTAAAAGTAGATTTTGCACCTGACATATGCATACCACTGCACGATCCTTTATGTCCTTCCTTCACGTTTTCAATGGGTATGGAATGCAAGGAAAAAAGAAAGATGGGAAGCTCGTTAAAATTATAAATAGAAGGCAAGTGGCAGAAACGAGCGCTCAAGGACACGTTCGGCCGTCTTCGGGGTCGTCAATGCAAGGGCGCTGGCACGTGTGTTCGACCAGATGGTGGGTTGCTTGACTGGGCGTCCACCCTGACGGGCTATTTTTTGGAAGTTCGTGTATATCACGATTCGATCGAATTCGCTTCAAATAATCGATAACTATCATCGTTTTAATGTTATCGATTTAAAACCGATATCTTCATTTAGTTATAAAATTCTATTTAATTCATCTTTAAAGTTAGAGTCTTCATATTTTGCATTTAGTGTTATTTGAGCATTACACAATTTCGATTTTTTAAATTTTGGGTGCCACGCCACCTTCGCCTCAAATTTGTAACTCCCGTATATCAAATACTAGAGACTTGTGCTTTGGCACATACATACATATGGATGACATGATCACGCCCAACAAGTTTGATTAAAATCGTTGCTCTAGAAAAAAAGCATTTAATTTCCCATAATATTGCCATGCAAAGCAGCCAAAGAACAGCTGACTCAGCGACTGGCGTTTGTGTGTGCGTTCGCCTGTGTATGTGTGTGTATGTTTTGCTTGCAATGAACGTACATATGCATGTGTACATAAAAAAAACAAAGAATGCTTGGAATAGCGGTTCTTCGCAGGGTTCAGGGGATCTTTTAGTCGAGCGGTCTCGACTAGAGTTTTCTTACTTGTTTTCACTAGCAACAGCAACATTGTGACAATGTTTCTGTATGTGTGTGTGTAGCCCGCATGAGTTTAGGTTCTTATAACTTATTTTATATTTGTCTACTCGACTGCATGCATAACTGAAAAGTGGGGTGCAGCATTCGCATATTCGTTTGCAGAGCGCAAGCTCTGTGCATCAGCAATGGAATTTATAAATACGCACAATTCGTGGCCAAGTTTTTTAATCAATTCAAGCAGTAAACATTTCAAAATATAACAATTCAGTCCTTAACAAACATGTACGATTCATCAACGATAATTACTATAACTATTGACCGATAAAGTAAGTCACTCATGAACAGCTGAAGGCAAAAAAACGAGAAACGACGATTCATTAATGAATGGAAAATGTCCTGAAAATAGAGTTTAACGTTGTAACTCACTCGTTACTGACTTAGTTGAATTGCTCATCCTAATAAACTGATCAGGGGCCGGGTGTAGCTCAGTAAGACAGCAGCATGTATATGTGTGTACAATACAAGTAACACAAACACATACATAGGCCCCCTATTTGTATGCCAATTTTATGGGAAATTAAATGTTTAATAACTTTTTTTCTGTACGAACGATTTTGATCAAACTTGTTGGGCGTGATCATATCATTCTCTAGTCTCTAGTACTTGAAATTCGAGTTTTGCAAGCTTGAGGCGAAGGGGGCGTGAAATAAAAAATTTAGCAAAAACCAAAATTGTGTAAGGCTCACATAACACAAAAGGTAAAATTTGAAGACTATAGATAAAAAGATGAAATAGATAGAATTATATAATTGAGTATCGATTTCGTTTCTAATCGATAACATTAAAATTAAGACAGTTATCGATTTTTTTAACAAAATCGAACTTTTCGTGCTATACCTACATAAAAAATTTCAAGTCACTAGCTCTTAAAGGCTCTGAGATCGACGCGTTCACACATACGGACAGACTGACAGACGGATATGGCTATATCAACTCGGCTTGTCATCCTGATCAAGAATATATACACTTTATCAGGTCTTCCTCCTTCTGGGTTCAGGGTATAAAAAAAAATAAGTAAACTGATCAGCTCAAGTAACTTGGAAAGGGACGGTATAATTTGTGAATTTCTCTAATTCTATTATATATACGGGGCGTTGCGTAGATACTGCTTTTTGCTAGGATTTTTGAGGCTAAGTAAATTTATTACACTTTTTCACGAAGTGAAATAAGTATATTGGTTTTGTGCAATATCCGTCATGACGTCCGTCTGTCTGTCCGTATGAACGCAAACCATTTCCATGCTATTGAAGCAAGAGATGTGAAATTTGGAATATATACACGCGTATACCCTCGTCTAATAAAGTGTCAAGATTTTCCCGATACGCCCATTAAGGGCGTGGCAAATCGGAGCGGAATATATAGTGATTTTACTAATTCTCTTATATTTTGAGCATTATTTTGATGCTAGAGATTTGAGACTTGGTATATACTTGGGTTAACAATCCACAACCGAAAAGTTTTGGCGGATATATCTACGCCCACAGGGGGCGTGGCAAATAATATCAGCTTATATCTCCCACAGTTTTAGTGCTAGAAGCTTTAAAATTGTTGTTACGCCCCAAAAGGGGCGTGCCTTACAAAAAAAAATACCCTGTAATTTTTTAATGTAAGGATTCAGTTATATTCCTGAACAACCATTCTATGTACATGCCAAAAATTATATGTCTACGGAAACTGGGGGCGTGGCAAATGAAATCTTGAAAATCTACAGCTTCTCGCCACATAATGACTTTGTGATCCTGCCCTATATTTGCCAAATTTTTTATACCCTGAACCCATTGAAAATGGGAAAATCAGGGTATAATGTTTTTGTTGGAAGGCGTATGTATGTAACAGGGAGAAGGAGGCGTGGCAGACCCCATAAAGTATATATATTCTTGATCAGGGAGAGTAGCCGAGTCGATTTAGCCCTGTCCGTCTGTCCGTCCGTCCGTCTGTCCGTCTGTCCGTCTGTCTGTCCGTATGTATGAACGCGTCGTTCTCTGAACCTATAAGAGCTAGAGACTTGAAATTTTTATGTAGGTTCCTGTATAGCACGAAAAGATCGAGTTTGTTAAAAAAAATCGATAACTGTCTTAATTTTAATGTTATCGATTAAAAACGAAATCGATGCTCGGTTATATAATTATATATAATTCATCTTTATAGCTAGAGTCTTCAAATTTTGCATTTAGTGTTATGTGAGCATTACACAATTTCGGTTTTTGTTAAATTTTGGATGCCACGCCCCCTTCGGCTCAAATTTGTAACTCCCGTATATCAAATACTAGAAACTTGTGCTTTGGCACATACATACATATGGATGACATGATCACGCCCAAAAAGTTTGATCAAAATCGTTACTCTAGAAAAAAAGTTATTAAACATTTAATTTCCCATAACATTGCCATGCAAAGCAGCCAAAGAACAGCTAACGCACCGACTGGCGTGTGTGTGTGCGTGTGCGTGTATATTTTGCTTGTAATGAACGTACATATGCATGTGTATATAAAAGAAACAAAGAATGTTTGGAATAACGGTTCTTCATAGGGTTTAGGGTATACCTTTGTCGAGCGGTCTCGACTAGAGTTTTCTTACTTGTTTTATATATGTATTAAAAAAAATATTTTTATTAACACAAAATAACTAAATAAAACAAGTAAGAAAACTCTAGTCGGGCGTCCCGACTAGGAGATACCCTGAACCCCGTGCTATCTGCGTTTTGAAGAATACTGCATAATTAGCATTTAGTATAAACGCACACAAAATTAAATTCAATTTATTTTCAATTGTTTGGCCAATAGCGCCACCCATGTTTCGATTCAATTGAACAGCTGATAATTCGCAAATCATAGCGCTATCTATTGGAAATATGTACACTAAAACTTGCGGGTCTTAGAATTTACTAGATGCACGCAGCTCAATGTGTATGTGTGCACATGTATAGGAAAACAATTTGCTTTGCGCTGCTGGTCACATGTTTGTCCGATTGGCCAAACGTTTTGTTTAAGAACTTCTGCGTGAATTAATGAATTGCAATGAAATTTTCAGCTTATGATCAAAATATTTTATTAAATTTTGTCCAATTTTAAAAAATGCAAGCCCATTCATTTATTGGCTTTGAGTGCAACTAACCTCAATTTAAATATTTGGGGAAATTTTGAGCCGGTATCCAAAATTTAACAAAATTCAAAATTAAATAAAACAAGTAAGAGTGCTCTAGTCGAGACTGCTCGACAAAGAGATCCCCTGAACCCTGCGAAGAACTGCGATTCCTAAGAGCCGCTAACATTCTCCGTTACTTTTATATGTATGTACATATGTAGCAAGCAATACATACACACACACAGACGCACGCACAAGAACACACACAGCACACAATCTGCTAACTGTGCATTATGACTCATCAGCTTCGCTGCTGCTGCAAGACGCCGATAATATGAGATATTAAATGTTTAATAACTTTTTTTCTAGTCGAGCGATTTTGATCAAATTTGTTGAGCGTGATCATGACATTCATATGTGTGTATGTGCCAAAGCACAAGTCTCTAGTACGTCATTTAGCAATTTGAGGCGAAGGGGCAATTAGAGGGCGTGGTATCCAAAATTTAACAAAAACCGAAGTTGCAGAAGGCTCAAATAACACTAAGTGGTAAATTTGAAGAGTCTAACTATAAGGATGAATTAAATAGAATTTTATAACTAAATTAAGATATCGGTTTTTAATCGATAACATTAAAACGATGATAGTTATCGAATATTTGAAACAAACTCGATCGAATCGTGATATACACGAACTTCCAAAAAATTTGAAGTCTCTAGCTCTTATATCTTCTGAGATCGACGCGTTCAAACATACGGACGGACGGACGGACAGACGGACAAGGCTAAATCGACTCGGCTTGTCTCCCTGATCAAGAATATATATATTTTATGATCATCATTTTCTATTGAATATTTATCATTTTATAAACAATTCACATATTGCCAATATTTGCAGATGAACTTCAATTTAAAAGCTTGGTCCAATTTGGAGTTGATTTGCTTGCAATTGCACGTTTGGTATATCGGCTCTTCGTAGGGTTGAAGAAGTCTCTTAGTCAAGCAGTCTCGACTAGAGCACTCTTGTTTTTAAATGAAATACAATTATAAAATACTGATAGTTATAAGCCTCATTTGCAGTTGGGCACGGGTTTAATAATAAATTTCGAACTTGCCACTCCTTCTGTATAAAGTGTATCTCAAAAATTCGTGAGTAAATTGATTTTTTACGAAATGCAACTCCATCAGTAAGCATACAATAGATTTTGTAATTCAATAGGTCAACAGTAACTTAATCCCCACACTTTGATATAGATATAAATTTTTTCGACTTCAAGTCCAAATTCAAATCTTTTGCTCCAATCACTTAATCAGGTCCGTCTGTCCTTTAACTTTAACACACTCCGAACAAAAATTGACGGTCGCTATTTGTTGATACATCTTATGAAGCCAACCATTGGCGAATTTCAGTCAGTTTGTATATGTTATATCAACTCTGCGGGAAGGTCTGACAACGCCACGATGTAAATGCAATAAAATGGGATGCTGGTTGAAATAGGATTCAAGGCTTTCTACACAAATTTGTTCAGTAGAAGCATGATTGGGATAAAATATGAATATAAAATGGTAAGATAAAGGGCTCCTGAACAATTAAAAATGTCAATTGCATACAACAAGTCAGATTCAGTAAACAATATTCAATATATGGATAATATCGATACACTTATATACTTATTACTCTTTCCAGTACTTAACATGTGAAGTAGCTTACAAGCTGTCCTCATATTATGAAGACAATACCTATACTACTTCAACAAAGTGTCCCACACAGATTTCGTTATGCAGTGGTGGGTGGCAATGAGAGGCGGTTGAAGGCGACATCAATCAGTTTGGGCTTGAACCACTTTAATGGGCATTTCACATTAATGTCAGTACAAAATTACCACACACTCAGAGAGACAGACCTAGACACTTAACCGCTTGGCTAATTTATGTCTGTGCATGGCACGTGGCAAGCCACAAGGCTACAAGGGGAAAATGCTTTGCGAATTTAATCAAAATGTTTACAAAACAATGCCTAGAGCAAAGCTTTTTCGATGAATAAACAGAGCACTCTGCAAATGCAATGATCTGATTAAAATGCCCTACAAAAATCTGTATATGAAATTCCTCATGACATTGATCAATGATAATAATAAATCAGCAATCTAGTAAAGTCAATTCTATGCAAGCTGTGCTGATCACAGATGTCTGATCGTATATTCAGTAAAATATGGAAGACCTATGTAATTATGCTTATGTAGATAAATTGTAAATGTATCCCTTAGCAAGGTGTGCATTTTCGACTGTTTTTATACCCTGAACACATTGAAAATGGGAAATCAGGGTATAATGTTTTTGTTGAAATGTATGTAACAGGCAGAAGGAGGCGTGGCAGACCCCATAAAATATATATATTCTTGATCAGGGAGACAAGCCGAGTTGATATAGCCATGTCCGTCTGTCCGTATGTATGAACGCGTCGTTCTCAGAACCTACAATAGCTAGAGACTTGAAATTTTTTATGTAGGTTCCTGTATATCACGAAAAGATCGAGTTTGTTTCAGAAATTCGATAACTGTTATCGTTTTATTGTTATCGATTAAAAACGAAAATCTAAATTAAGCTAAAAAATTCTATCTAATTCATCTTTCTAGCTAGAGTATATTATGTAGGTTCCTGTATATCACGAAAAGATCGAGTTTGTTTCAGAAATTCGATAACTGTTATCGTTTTATTGTTATCGATTAAAAACGAAAATCTAAATTAAGCTAACAAATTCTATCTAATTCATCTTTCTAGCTAGAGTCTTCAAATTTTACATTTAGTGTTATGTAAGCCTTAGGCAATTTCAGTTTTTGTTAAATTTTGGATGCCACGCCCCCTTCGCCTCAAATTTGTAAGTCCCGTATATCAAATACTAGAGACTTGTGCTTTGGCACATGCATACATATGGATGACATGATCACGCCCAACAAGTTTGATCAAAATCGTTGCTCTAGAAAAAAAGTTATTAAACATTTAATTTCCCATAGCATTGCCATGCAAAGCAGCCAAAGAACGCCTTGCGCTTGTGTGTACGTGTGTCTATGCGTGCGTGTTGGTTGTACTGTACGTACATATACATATGTATTATAAAAGAAACGGGTTCAGGGTATACCCTAGTCGAGCGGTCTCGACTAGAGTTTTCTTACTTGTTCATGTTTATATCTTATATAAGCATAATATATTTAAATCTATTTTTTTATACCCTGAACCCATTGAAAAAGGGAAATCAGGGTATATTATTTTTGTGAAAATGTATGGAGCAGGTAAAGTATATATATTCCTGATCAGGAAGACGACCTGAGTCGATTTAGCCTTGTCTCTCTGTCCGTCCGTCCAAAACTTATTAGATCTAATTGATTGTAGCAATTCTTCGCAAGGTTCATGGTCTCTCCTAGTCGGTCACCTCCAACTTGTATCATATTGCACCGTTTGGTCGTGTAATTATACTTCTTCACGAAGTGATATAAGTATATTGGTTTTGTGCAATGTCCGTCAAGCTGTCCGTCCGTCTGTCCGTATGAACGCAAACCATTTCCACGCTATTGAAACTAGAGACATGAATTTTGAAATATATACTCGTATATATCCTCGTCAGAAGAAGTGTCAAGATTTTCTTGATACGTCCACTTGGGGCGTGGCAAATCGGAAAATGTATTTTCATGTATCTCAGAAGCACTACTTCTGGAAGGGTTAGAGAGTTGAGATTTTCAATGAACACTCACATCAACATCCCAAGATAAAAAAGCTATGGAGGATATATCTACACCCATTGGGAGCGTGGCAAATCGGGTCAAACTGTATCTTCTACAGTTTAATGCTGGAGCGCCCAAAATTTGGCACGTGGGTTACTGTTAGGATCCTATAAAGATCTTCTAAAAAACTTTATGGCCACGCCTACTAGGGGCGTGACAAATCGGATCTGAACGTATAGTGGTTTTACTAATTCTGTTATATTTTGAGCACAATCGATGCTAGAGACTTGAGTCTTGGTATATATACTCGGGTTAACATCCCATAATCGGAAAGCTATAGCGGATATATCTATGCCCACAGGGGGCGTGGCAACTAATATCAGCTTAAATCTCCCACAATTTTAGTGCTAGAAGCTTCAAAATTGCGCAAGGCCCAAATAACCCTAAATGCAAAATTTGAAGATGAATTAAATAAAGTTTTATAATTAAATGAAGATATCGGGTTTTAATTGATAACATTAAAACGATGATAGGTATCGATCGATCTTTTCGTGCTATACAGGAACCTACATAAAATATTTCAAGTCTCTAGCTCTTATAGGTTCTGAGAACGACGCGTTCATACATACGGACAGACGGATGGATGGACGGACGGACGGACGGACAGACGGACAGACGGATATAGCTACATCAACTCGGCTTGTCTTCCTGATCAAGAATATATATACTTTTTGGGGTCTGCCTGTTACATACATACGCCTTTCAACAAAAACATTATACCCTGATTTCCCATTTACAATGGGTTCAGGGTATAAAAAATATCAAAAATTTCGACATGACCGCGCCGGGGTTCGAGCCCACACCTCTAAGCTCGCCAACGATCATCTATCTCATTTTCAGAGTTGCCACCTCTCTCATTTTTGGTGGTGCGTGATTTTGTTAAGGTAAGGCTGGCCACCTCCGATGAAAATTTATAATGGACAGCTAATTTGACCGGCGACAGTGGATATTTTAGATTAATTTTAAAATATAATGTGATAGATGCCTCTGTAGTGTGCGCTGGTACGTAAAAACGTATTTCGCAGTCGGTTGATTCCGACTGCAACATTCTTACTTGATTTTGATTATTTCCAATGAATTAAAATACAAAGTGTACTTACTGGCAGCCTGTTGAGTGATTAAAAGAACGTCTGCATCTTATCAGTAGCAGATTCTACTGGATGGTATGTATCACCTGTATTTCACATTTTTATACCCTGAACCCATTGAAAATGGGAAAATCAGGGTATAATGTTTTTGTTGGAAGGCGTATGTATGTAACAGGCAGAAGGAGGCGTGGCAGACCCCATAAAGTATATATATTCTTGATCAGGATGACAAGCCGAGTTGATATAGCCATGTCCGTCTGTCTGTCCGTATGTATGAACGCGTCGTTCTCAGAACCTATAAGAGCTAGAGACTTGAAATTTTTTATATTGGTCCGTGAATAGCACGAAAAGATCGAGTTTGTTAAAAAAAGTCGATAACTATTTTAATTTTAATGTTATCGATTAAAAACATTATCGAATGTTAGTTATAAAATTATATCTCCCACGCCTTTATAGCTGTAGTCCCCAAATTTTTTTGTAAGTTTTATATTTATTTTATCTAGTTTTGATTTTTGTTAAATTTTGGATACCGGCTCCAAATTTCCCCAAATATTTAAATTGAGGTTAGTTGCACTCAAAGCCAGTAAATGAATGGGTTTACATTTTTTAAAATTGGAAAATTGGAAAATGTAATAAAATACGTTGAACATAAGCTGAAAATTTCATTCAAATCCATTAATTCGCGCAGAAGTTATTAAACAAAACGTTTGGCCAATCGGCCAAACACGTGACCAGCAAAGCAAACCTATACACCTATACATGTGCACACATACACACATACACATTGAGCTGCGTGCATCTAGCAACTTCTAAAATCCGCAAGTTTTAGTGTACATATTTCCAATAGATGGCGATATGATTTGCGAATTATCAGCTGCTCAGTTGGATCGAAACTTGGATGGCGCTATTCAATAGAACCATAGATGGCGCTATTGGCCAAACAATTGAAAATGAATTGAATTTAGTTTTCTGTGCGTTTATACGAAATGCTAATTATGCAGTATTTTAAACGCAGATAGCGCGGGGTTTAGGGTATCTCCTAGTCGGGACCCCCGACTAGAGTTTTCTTACTTGTTGGTCTTGATCTAAGGGCAAAGCAAATAAATACATATAAAGAATTATATAATTATTGTGAGAGTGTTTGGTGTACATACTCAGAATGGTCTGCGTATAGTTCTTAAATGAAATCTATCAGCTTTGTAAACAGAATAAACTTTTGGTTTCAAATCAATAAGAGTCAAAGACCAAGTCTCCAGCATTTCAAAGTTACATATACGCCGCATCGAAAAGTTAAAAGCTGTATGTGCGAACTGAGCTTTGATTGAGTTAATTTGTTGTTGGGGGCATGGAATCGACAGACCCTTAACTATCGTCGCTATGTTTACTCCAATAATTTGATGTACTATGTGTACATAGTTATAACGAGTTGAGAAGAAGTAGACAAAAGTCCCACACACACTCAAACATATTTGATTTGCGTTTGACAGCATTATTAGCAATATCAAACCCATAAACCTAGAGAAAAAAATGCGTTGAACGATTTGGATAGCAGATCTACGCAGAGTTAAGGTTATCTCATAGGCGGGCACTCTTGACTAAAGTGCTCTTACATGTTTGATCATATTATTCTTGATAAAATACGTCTTGGGAACTGAAATTGATTAATTACTTCAAGTTGAATTCAGTCGTTATGTGTCGCGATGATAACAATCCATTCTGATTGCTCATTTGAAATATTAAATGAAATATTTATAGATAAAAGTACTTATCAGTGATAGTTATATTTTCTTCCAATCTGCCTTCTTTCGTTTATGTATTGTTATTTAGTGTACAAGCTAAGGGTAGACATGTGTTGTTTAATTACTTTCTATATATTGCATTACGAATCCATCGAGAAATGCTATATTATTTAACAATGTTCCAATATTTCTACGATTCCTATTCAACATACAATACACTCACGGAGGATGTTAAAATCTATCTTCACAAGAAGTCGAACTACGCTTGAAAATCGTAATCAAATTATTGGCTTTATCGATAATAATCAGCTGGATTATCGAGAAAAAACATGATGAGCATGTTGGCATATGAGCACTATGACACTATGACACATGTGTGGCATGGAGAAATAAACATGGCTGGTAAGGTAGACATCTATAGCAATTGAGATTGATACAAAATTGGCAGTTGGACTTAAATAATAAAAAAGTTATTTATTTCTTACGGTAGACTTCACTATTATAACTCTCAGTATCGAAAAGGAAACTCTCCTAATTATAGTCAAATAGATATGTCGATACATACATCAAATACATTGAATGTAATACAAATCAAAGTCTACGACGCATTTAAAACTACGTTCATGTCTATTTAGTTTTTTAGACTCACGGTCGTATATCGTAGATATGGGTATTTATAGTGAAGGCGAAAGTCTCCAGACTGATAAAGCAGAAATTGATATAGAAATGAGCCAAAAATGTTGACGCTTAGTCAGAGTTGAGGCGTTGCCGTTGATAGTCGCGTCGAAGCGCGGAACTAATGTTCGTGAATAACTGTGTAAGTGCGACTGTGTGCGAGGAATGTGAGGAATATGCTCAGCTATCGATATCTTATCGTAATTTGTGCTATTTCCTGCACATTCGCTCAGATCATACCGCTATCGAACTATTGTCGACATGTGCACAGTTGGTGCACTTGCGAGCCGCAAGCAAATCTCGTCCGTATCTATTGTGTGGATGAGTATGCCATGATTTTACAGATCACGGATACCGGCAACAATATAGCCATGAGCTATTACGCCAACGGCAGTATACACTGGTTACCGCGCCTAAATATCAGTCAGGTGGCACAGTTTGAGTTCGATGCCTATAATTATTGGTCGGAGACATTTTTTGGAGAGCTCTTGAGTACGTTGGGCGTGGAGCAGGTGTTGAGCATACAGTTTCGCGATCGAAGCATCGAAACTGACGTTCAATTGAAACCCGATAAAGATGCATTTGAATTGGATATAGTCACGGAAGACTCGGCTGACAAAAATGTGAGCACCTGGCTATTTAGTGAGGTGCCCATGCTCGAGTATTTCAAGTATGAGAGCCGTCAGCGTGTGCTCAGTGAATCCATATTCCATGCTTTCCATAATCTGACCACACTGGAGCTGCGCCTGTCTGTGCAGCACTTGCCATCACGTCTGTTCTCCAGCATTGCGCATAGCCTGCATACCCTCTCGATTTCGAATCCCTTTAAGTTTCACTTTCAGCCAGGCCTCCTGCAGGAGCTGCAACAGCTGCGTAATTTGACTTTGCAGCTTGCTCGCTCATCAGATGATCGAGCCAAACATCGATGGTCTCCCTTATTCATCTCCATGCCGCAGCTGGAGGAATTGCACTTGTCGCGTGCCACCAACTTTGTGAATGCGACAATGCTCCGTGGCAGCTACAACCTACGTCTCATTGGCATCAATAAGAATCAGGATCTAATCGAGCTCCCCAGCGAACTATTTCATGATCAAGGCAATCTTACCGTACTCGATTTATCCCGCAATGGTTTGGCTAAACTACCAATGGATCTCTTTAACGGGCTGGCCAAGCTGCAGCTGTTGGATTTATCTAACAATCGGCTGGCAAGTTTATCAAGGTGGGTGCTAATCACGCAAGAACTCAAGAATTACCCAACTAATCATAAATACTACCGAATACCATTAGCTTTTATCTTGCCTTAAAGTGCTTATTGACCTTAACGCCGACTCTCATCAAAGAATATTATATTTTAAGCAAATGACAATACATATGCATATACCATTAAATTATATAAATATATGCATATACGCTTATATAGTAAATTCATATAAATATTCATATAAATATACACATATGTATATATGTATGTGCATAGGCATACATGTATTTATTAATACATAAATGTATACAATAACAATCTTATTTTAGTATTTGCAATCAATGATTTGAAATACTTCGGGAAAAATACCGTTTTGCAAATACCCTCATTTCAATTATATTTTAGAAAATGCTCATAAGCATAGTTACCAACTTTTAGAATTATTTAATACTTTTCTCATACATATTGTAAATATTTAAGTAGAACAGTATTTTAATTCCAAGCCTTAGTACTCAATACTAAAAACCATGAATGTAAACACCTAAATACCTACAATTATATAAACTTATTAATTATAATAGAAAACAATTTTTTAAAAGTCCTAAACTGAAAATATTCCTAATGGTATTATATTGTCGTTTGCTACACATTCATATATAGTTATTTTAGTAGTAATATTAATTAGGTAAATACCGTAAGAAAAAAGCTTAAGTACTTGTGTACCAAAATATTTTCGAGTCTTTTAATGCTGGGAAGCTATTTAAGCAATTAAATAGTAAGTTGCGAAGTATATTCAAGTTTAAATATTTATTAAGGTGTGGTTTCCTAACTTTACTAACTCCAATTGATCCACAGTGAATTGTTTACATCGCTGACATCGCTCTCTACACTGATGCTCAATCAGAACTCGCTGACTTCGCTGGATCCCACAACGTTTGAAAATGTGCGCAGTCTCAATCTTGTCGATATGCGGGGCACTCAATTCTATGGAGTAAAATTGTGGATGCCCTTCGAGGCGCTGGTGTGCACCAACGACGACGTCTGCCAGTATAAGTCGGCGGAATGGGAATGCGATCCGCAATGCATTTGCTGGGTGCAGCGACAAACGCTGCAGCTCTTTGTGGATTGTCGTGGAGCGGAGCTAAAGGATTTACCAGTTCTACCAGAAACAACACTAGTACAGACAACACTCAAATTAAGGAACAACAGTATTAGCCAGTTACCGGAGGCCATTGGCATCGTAGGCTATTCGAATGTAACCAAACTAAGCCTGGCCGACAACCAACTAAGTAGCCTGAATGCAGTCCAGCAGCTGCCGAATAATTTAAGTCTGTTGGATGTCCGTGGTAACCATATTAGTGTCTTTGATCAGGACTTCATCAATTATATGACCAATAAGACTATGAAACTGGCATTGGGTGGGAATCCGTTAAGTTGTGATTGTTCTGCCCTGCCGCTGCTTGGCTTTCTTCGTGCGCAGCCCCAACGAGTACAGGATATGGGAGATATATATTGCATCGACCGGCCGGATAGACCTTTCCAGCAATTGGATGTCGGCGAACTGTGCCCCTCGTATATTCTGCTGGTTGGCTGCATCTTGGGTGGCCTGGTCATAGTCATCTGTTTGGCCAGTGTGGTATACCTCATCTATCAGCAGGAGCTCAAGATATGGCTCTACAATCACAATTTATGCCTGTGGTTTGTGTCCGAGGAGGAACTGGATAAAGACAAGACCTACGATGCCTTCATCTCCTATTCGCACAAGGACGAGCAACTAATTGGCGAGCTGCTGCCGAAACTGGAAACTGGGCTGCACGCCTTTCGCGTCTGTCTACATGGCAGGGATTGGTTAGTAGGCGATTGCATTCCCGAGCAGATCGTGCGCACTGTCAATGACTCAAAACGCGTGATTATTGTGCTCTCGCAGCATTTCATCAATTCGGTGTGGGCGCGCATGGAGTTCCGTATTGCCTACCAGGCGACACTGCAGGATAAGCGTAAACGTATAATAATTATTCTGTACAAGGAGCTAGAGCACTTCGAAGGCATTGACAGCGAGCTGCGCGCCTATCTCAAGCTTAACACTTATCTCAAATGGGGCGACCCACTATTTTGGAGCAAATTGCGTTATGCCATGCCCCACAATCGCCGCGTGTTCAAGGGCCAAAAGAAGCATGCGGGTCCGTTAATCTGATATGCTTTCAGCATTTATGGGCTACACTCAACGGAAGTTTTAATTATAGTTATGTTTAATATAGAATGGTAACCCCTCCTACGCTCACTAATAATACTCGCTTAAGTACATGATCAGCAAAGATATTTAATTTATATTAGTTTTATTGTGAATCGTTTTCGATATCGACACTTTTTTGTGTTAGCTCTTTAAGTAAATTAAACATACATAGTTTAAAAAACTGAATGGAAATTACAGTTTAAATCAAATATGTCTAACAAATTCTATTATGTGTAATTTTCTTACATATATTATAGGAAGTATTTATAATAAATAATTTACGGCATGAAAGCCTATTAAAATCGTGCCTGCTTTGGCTATACACTTAACAACCGAACTTAATTGTCCATAAGAGATCATATTGTTGTTCGTGAATCAAAAGAAGCTTTATTAAATTCTAGGTCATAAATTCAGGGTCACATATTTTATTTATATTTCATTTTGAAAGCTGCCAGTAAACCAGCTAGATAGAGAATAATTAATTTTCTTGAAGTTTGGAATGGGCCATCTTCTCATCATAGCTGTTATAATAACAAGACAAGTTAGGTTTAGGAAATTTAAAAAATATAATACAATTAAGGTAAATTCGATATACTTTTTGTATGTTTATACCCTGAACACATTGAAAATGATAAAATGGGAATAATGTTTTTGTGAAAATGTATGTATCAGGCCAGACCCCAAAAATCATGTCCGTCTGTCCGTCCGTCCTACTACAAAAACTGGAGGTCTGAAATGTTACACTCGTCTATACCACACGTAGTTCGAGTTTATTTTAAAAATAACTCATTACAATTTCTTATTATCGATCAAAATTAACTTCGATTTTCAAATACTAGAGACTTGTGCTTTGTATTACATATGAATGAGTATATATCGCTTTGCGTGCGTGCGTGTGCGTGCTTATGTGTGTGGAGCTGTTACATGCGATATATATGTAAAATAAGCATAACATAGCATGCTTGGAACAGGGCGTCCCTAGTCGAGCAGTATCGACTAGAGCTCTCTTGTTATTATATTATATTCCTCTAATGTTACATTATAACTGTTCTACTGAGATAATGCTTGACGTTTAAAATATTTTAGTTGTATACCGAAACATCGATTAGCAGTTAAGAAGGGCTATATAGCTGTGATACAGTCACATATGTAACAAGTAAGCGCGTTGCAGTCGAACGCAACCGACTGCGAAATACTTATTCACCTCCCAGCACCCCACAAATGCATCTACCACATTATATTTTAAAATAATCTTAAATCCTCACAGCCGACGCTTAAATTAGCTGACCATTAAAAATTTGGCTATTCAAGTTTCAATTTGGGTCTAAATTAGCAAAGACACGCACCGAAATGAGAGACATGTCCTTTGGCGAGTGTAGAGGTATGGGTTCGAACTCCGGCGCGGTCATGTGTTTTTTTTAATTTATTGATTTTGTGTTAATGAAATATTCTTTTCAATACATATATAAAATTTGGCAAATTAAAAGACAAGGTCAAAGGTCACAAAGTCATTATGTGCCGAGGTATTGGTTCAGAAGCTGTAGACTTTTCAGTTTTGCTTTGCCACGCCCCCAGTGGTCGTAGACATGTTTGTAGAGTAGGTGTTAAGGAATATAACCTTTTGGGACGAAACAAGAAATTTTGGGAAATCGATAGAGGGGCCTCTAGTAATTTAGCATCCAATTTTGAAGCTTCTAGCACTAAAAGTGTAGGAGATATAAGCTGATATTAGTTGCCACGCCCCCTGTGGATGTAGATATATCCGCCAAAAGTTTTCGATTGTGGGATACTAACCCGAGCATCTTGATATATGCTCTCAAGTAACAGAATTAGTAAAATCACGTAAAATTCCCACGAGTATATATTCCAAATTTCAAGTGGAAATGGTTTGCGTTATACTTATATCACTTCGGGAAAAAGTATAACAAGTGAGAAAGCAGGCGGCCTGGAAACTGTGAGAGCCACAGTTGAAATCCCGTTGGATGCTTATGTTTCATACAGGCGTATCTGTCCAAAATAAGTTAAAGTAAATTAAGTGATAAATGCGCTATAGAGTCTCTGACAACAAAGCGGCAAATAAATTGAATAAAAAACAAGTAAGAAGACTCTAGTCGAGACCGCTCGACTAGGGGATACCCTGCGAAGAACCGCTATTCCTAAGAATTGCTAATATTCTCCGTTACTTTTATATGTATACACCTACACACGCACAAGAACACAGTCTGCTAACTGTGCATTTTGACTCAACATCTTCGCTCAGGCTGCAAGGCGCCGCTAATATGAGATATTAAATGTTTAATAACTTTTTTTCTAGACGAACGATTTTGATCAAATTTGTTGGGCTTCATTATATCATTCATATGTGTGCCAAAGCACAAGTCTCTAGTACTTAAAATACGTGATTTAGCAACTTTAGGCAAAGGGGGTGTGGCATCCAAAATTTAAGAAAACACGAAATTGCAGAAGGCTCAAATTACACTAAATACAAAATTTGAAGACTCTAGCTAAAAAAATGAATTAGATAGAATTATATAACTGAGTATCGATTTAGTCGATAACATTAAAATGAAAATAGTTATCGATTATTTGAAACAAACTCGATCCAATCGTGCTAAACATTCAAACATACGGACAGAAGAACAGACGGACAGGGCTAAATCGGCTCGGCTTCTCTCCCTAATCTGGGGTCGTCTGCACGCCTCCTTCTACCTGTTACATACATTTTTACAAAAACATTATATCCTGATTTCCCATTTTCAATGGGTTCAGGGTATAAAAAGCAATCATTGTCCGAGTGTGAACGAGAAACAAAATTGAACGGGAATTCGTTAAGGCGCATAGCGAAATATTAATATATATATATATATATATATATATATATATATATATATATATATATATATATATATATATATATATATATATATATATATATATATATATATATCACTACATTTGAACTGAGCCAAGGACACAATCGAATAAAATGTTATCAAATACTAAAATTGGCAGTGTTTTGGATACCACGCCCCTTCGCCTCAAATTGGTAAAACACGGTTTTCAAGTACTAGACACTTGTGCTTTGGCACATACTTGCATACATATGAAGGACATGATCACGCCCAACAAGTTTTATCAAAATCGTTCGTCTAGAAAAAAGTTATTAAACATTAAATATCTCATATTATCGGCGCCTTAGAGACTCAGCTCAGTTGCTGAGTCGAAATTCACAGTTAGCAGACTCTGTGCTTGTGGGTGCGTGTGCGTGTGTGTGTATGTGTTGCTTGCTACATATATATAAAAATAACGGATAATTTTACGGTTCTTAGGAATCGCGGTTCACTATTGAAACAGTAGCAGACAAGTGCACCATGATAGCTGACTATGACTATCACAATAGTTTCACACCGCCACGATATATATAAATATATATATAAATATATTGAATGGATTTGAAATGCTTCCATTTTTCAAGCAAAATATTCTTTACAACATAAATTTAGACACTTCTCAGCTGTTGTGTAGCAATGTAGTTTCATAAGAAGAAAGTCATATAACTAAGAAAGCTTTAGTCGGTTAAAATCGACTAGAAGATACTAAATTATATCTTGTATCTATATTGACTTAAAAAACAACATGATTTACTTTACATTACATTCATTCAAATAGCAGCGGACAATAATACCCAAATTCCACAAACAAAATTCAATTATAATTGCGATTTCATTAATAGCATGTGCGTGTGAACTTAAAGAAAATAAAGAAAATGCTTATGCTGGTCGCAGCTTTTCACGTGGTTGTAACTATTGATTGATGTTATCATAGATTATTTGCTTTTGACAATGTTCGATAAAGCAATCGAATCCATTGGAATATCGTAAATCTCTTCCATTATGAATATTTATAACAAATTTAGTAACGGATTCTTAAAAGATAAGAGAGCGAACACATTTCTCATTGCATAAATGAAAATTTTATAGTCTGAATAATGTTTTTCCTCTTACACACATTTGAAATGAAACTGGAGATTCCGAACAATGCGTTCGGGGTATAAAAGCTGCTCCAAATGGGTACTACGAAGCATAACATCGATTGTTCTCCATCTAAAATATGCGTACTGATTAATATGCAATGCCAGCACGTGAACTTGAGCAACTGAGCATTTTCTAATCAACCAAATCTACCAAACAAGTAAAAATACTTATTCACATCCCAGCCCCCTTAGGGACATCTGGCACATTATATTTTAAAAGTAATCTTTTTAAAAATTTAATCCGATTACAAATTTTAATCGGAGGAGGCCATCGAAGTTTCAATGGGGATCCAAGTCTAGGGAACCTTAGCAAAGAGGTGTTCTTTATGTAAACTTGCCACGAAGTGTAAGTATACTGGTATTGCACGTGTCCAGCATGCTGTCCGTCAGTCTGTCCGTCTGTTCGTATGAACGCAAGCCATTTCCACGTTATTGAAGCTAGAGACTTGAAATTGACTTGAAATATATACTCGTGTATATTTCTCCGTCATGAATACGTAACTATGAGAATCCAGTACA